>JAOVVI020010249.1:0-10703 GCA_028571085.2 Nepenthes alata
GCCTCGTGGTTTTTCCTTCTCATTTAAGGGAAGGTTTTCCACGTAAAGATCCGGTCTCAAGCTTTCTCTCTCTCTCTTTAACTCCAAACCTCAAAAACTTGTGTTGCAACGAATCCCCGGAAACCGAAACGTAACACATAATATAAAAGTAATGCTTTCAATTTAATTTATATTTCCATCAGCTATTTTAATTTTTAACATTTATTTTATATCGTATAATTTTAACCATTTAACAGAACTTAAATTTGTCAGAACCACAACATGTTTACTGTTTTTGGTCAAAGTATAGACAAAATAAAACACCCAAATACTTAGATAAATTTTCTTGTTATGAGAAAAATTAGTTCTTCCGCCGTAATAAAAGTAAGAAAGAAAGAGTGTAGATGACCCACCGACCCAAATTTAAATAAGACCGATTATTTTTAAATAAGAGCAATTATTGTTATCAAGCTTGTTGAAGTTATCTTGTTGCTAGTTAAAATAGACACTACATACGTATTTTTATATGATTAAGCAGATATGTTATTTCTATTTTAATTTTAACAAAATTATTATTTTACTATTACTTGTTTGAATAATATAAGAGTAACTTATAAAGCACGCACAATTCCTTTAAAATAATCAACAAAAAAAATCAATATCCCATGGTTTTTTCTATTTCTAATTATTCAAAAATAATCATTCATAACATAAGTTCCCATTTACAATTAACCAAAACCTGATCTCTCTCTCTCTACGTCCTTTCATTTCAAAATAATCTCCCCATCTCAGCAGTAAAGTATCTGTGTCTCCTTTTCAATAATCTCTAGAAGCAATTCCTACTTACGCAATACTATGGGCTACAATCCTCATTATATCTCTTCAATCTTCTGTTTTTCTGAGTTGCTTCTTCGGCTCACAATTGATGCCCATATCGCTAATAAAATCACATTTTATTCAATATTTCTTGAATCTTTGACTCTCTTATTTTTGCCATTGCTCAATTCACAGCTCCAGTGAAACTGTATGATTCGGACGTGAAAGCGAAGGCTTTCTTGGTGGTCGTCAATGTCAGACAGCTCTTTCCATTAGCACGGTGTGGACTTGGCTGGCGCCACCGATGCAAGATCGCACCTTCTCACCGCGAACACCGGTGGAGGACTACTGTTTCCGGCCATTAGTAAATATAAATTGAAGTGCTCTGCTAGTTGTTGGTTAGATAAATTAGGACGGCAGGCTATATTTATATGGGCAGTCTTGTGTATATTTATTGGTACTGGTTAATATCAGCTATTTTATAATCAGATGATCGGAAGAATGATATTTTGTACATTTGGTCGACGTGAGGTTCGATAATTTGTGGTTTGAAAGTGCAAGTAAAAGTGAGAGTGACGTACCGCCAAATGAAAGGACCGTGGTTTGAAAGTGGGGCCCGAAGGACTGAGAAGAAATTTCACTCCTAGGTCTAATAATTTGATAATTTCTTAGAAGAATTACACAACATAATTTAAAGGATTCTCTTATATTTATTAAAAACAATTAATCATTTATGAGTCTAGTCTTAAAAAATAATAACATTTAAATAATTTAAAAATTAATTTACTAAAAATGCTCATCTCATGTCTTTAAAAAGTTGAGCATTTTAGTCATGACAGTTTAAAAAAAAATCAGAATGGTTTGGTATTTTTATAATATAAATAATTTTTTTCCTTCTTTCCATTCTCTCATTTTCCTACGTAAAATGACCGTCAACAGTTACGCCTGGCCAAATGTACTACAATTTGCGCATGTGTTGGAAAGGCTCGCATCAAACATCACTCCTAAATCCCAGATGCATACGAGCTCTGCATCAGGTAGAGCTTGAGCATTAATATTCTTCCTCAACCACACATAATAGTTGCATATCTAATGTCATTGTTTCTGCTTTAAATATGTACGAGCGTTAATATTGACATAACTTAGATTTTACTGTACTGTCTAAATCATGTATAAGCGCTCCAAATATAACCATCAAGTATAACTTTATTGCCCAAATTCTAAATCTTTTTATATTTTATTATATGATTATTTTTTAAAAAATTAATCTAAAAATATATTAATGGTGTCATAAATTATAATTAAAAATCGAACATTACACCTGACATCCAAAATGACGAGGGGTACTAAGCACACTTGCATAGTAGTTTTTGTTATATAATTTTATCTTTTGAATCTATAAACATTTATCTGATAAAATTTAATATATAAAAGATATAGTATAAGATTTTAATTATTATTTTTTCCAATATTAAAATATTCACATACTAATACTACAAAAGAAAAAAAACGTAAAATACTAATTCATATTTTTTTGAAGTTAAATCTTATCATTAAAGCCATTTTCTTCAATAGTTTTTTACCCTCCTGATTTGGTAAAATTTCTCCCTCTCCCAGAGATGCTCTTGTTTATTCTGTCGCTTTTTATCGTCGCGTGCTGCAAATCCAGCAAAAATCAATCAAGAATTGTCTCCATCATCATTTTGTTGTTTTAATTTTTCATTTCTTCTTCCTCATTCAATCTATTTCCATGGCAACTATTCTCTGGTCTGCCATTATACAGAGCTTTAGCTAATTCCTGATTTGCACTCCGCAAAAGATAGCGCATTGTCACGGGTCATTTCGCCGCTGAAATCGTAGTCGTTGAGGAGCAAACATGGCTTGTGGTGTTCCCTCAATTAACAAATTTTAGGTCCTTAATTTTGAACAAAAGGTAATTGAAGAGCATTCTATTGGCGGTTGAGGTTTGATTTTATTTAATTTTTCAAAACAACTACATTCTATGCTAGAAAGCATTGACACTCTATCAGATTCAAAGTGTCGGTGTCCGGTACGTATCGAATACCGACACTCCTTAGACACACGTCGAACAAATTTCGATACCTGTTAATTTATTTTTTTTTGTCAAACATATTTTGTACACGCTCTGAATACATCTCAACACGTTTTGGATATATACTGGACACATCCCGACACATTTTGGATATGCACCGGATATATCTCGACACGTTTTAGATATATTGAGTGATTTTATAATTTTTTAAAAATTATGGGCTTTTTCATAAATTTTAAAAAATATAAACTGTTATATAATTTTAAAAATGTAAAGTTGTACCTCTCTTTTATTTCTATTAGTAATCATCACTTTTCAAGATTATCTCATAATCAAGAGAGACTCCATTCGTAATAGGTGACACTTTTTTTACCAAATTTTTATAGGATATAAAATCATAATTCAATAGAGAAAAGACGAATATGGAGGTGAAGCAAATAAATGTGATAACACAGTTGATCTTTCGTGGAGTAATAATTTAATTTTTTTCATCACATATGAATGCGATAATTTACAAATCTAATATAAAAAGTAGTATTCATCAATTTAAAAATTATAAATTAAAATTTTAGTTTATGTGTTTTCAACACATTGTATCCTTAATTTTTAAAAAATAGTGTGTCAGTGTGTCGATATTATTTTATATCCATGTCCTATGTCGGTATCCATACTTCGTAGATTCTACATAGATGTTTGGCAAATTTTGTTATTCTAACACCTTATTATGAACTAAATTATAGAAATTTCATTGGACAATATATTGAAACTAAATCATATAGTTTGTGATAAATTCAAACACCATCCTTAAAGAGTCTTATCTATGTTGGCCCCATTACTCTATCTATTGGCTGATTCCATTATTTAGTCAAACTCATGAATTTATTTTTGATGATATTATGCATGTTTAAAATTTTTACATTTTAGTATTTTATTATTCAACAGGACTATGAATATAATGGGTTATATTTTTTATCATATTTTTATATTTATTTTTGGACAAAATGTGAATATAATAAATGTTTTTAAAAATTTTAATTTATATTCATCTATCTATTTTTTAAACATTTTTTTTTATTTTATAGAGATAAATAAAATGTTTTACCAGAAAGATTTTTAAATAATATATTCTTGGTATACGTCAATGATAATTTGTGGCGTCCATGAGCCTGGCAGACAACGTACAGCTGGGTGGCCGTGTTGATTACCACTCGCTCCAATAATTTGCTGACCCGTCCGATCATTTTTTTCAGTGTTTCCTGTCTAAAATGTCGTCACGTTTTTCGCATGTGTTATTGGACTCTAATAATTGACCACTTTATTTTTGTGCAGGTTTGAAATTTTTTATTATCCTTCGTTTCACGCATTATTTTAAATAATTTTTAAATACTTTTAAAAGATCCTGTATTCATCCATTATCTATTCTCTTTAAAAAAAACTCATTAGTACATAAAAATAAATAAAATATTATATTATTAAAAATATTTAAATAATAATTAAATAATGCCACCCTAATATTGTTGGTGATGATTTATACTTCCATATAGTTTAAAAAGAGTTATCAACATAATTAAATTAATAAAACATAGTATTTTTTTTCTATTTATTGATTATTAGTGTTGTAAATTTTTTTTTTTAAAAAGAATTGAATTACGGTTTAAGCAGCAGCAACAAATACAGAGAAGTCAGTGACTAGATTAATCATGCCAAACTACACCAGCAGATAGCAAATAAAAACCGACAACAGAAAACTTTTTCTCAATTAATAGACGCTTAAAATTAAAAAGGCTTCGGTTAAAAAGAATATATATGGGGTTTTTATATATTAAATCTGCTTCAAAATCTTTCCATAAAAACATGTTGAAATTTTCTAAAAATTACCAGAGCTTTTAACGCGTTTTAATACAGTTAAAGAAGCACACACGCATCTCAAGATTAATTAAATTTCCATAAATTTGAACTTTTCATTAAAAAACTATATATATATTTTTTTAATTAAGAACAAGCACCCATAAAGTTATGTAATAGTTTATAAACTTCAAACAAACTCAACGGATCAAAGTGTGTTGCAAAAATAGCAAAGGTCATGCTTTATATCATTTCATGCGCAGGAATATAGAGGGCTTAAAAAATAATATGATACTTTTTTTTTTATTCTTAAAAAATCTTTGATAACGTAGTACTTCATCCATCCATCCATAGGTGCTATTAGTCCCACCCAAAAATAAATATTTATTTATGGTTTGTAATTAAGCCTTGCATCCGTTGTGGTTTGTAATTATTATGCTCTTTCGGTTATTCAGTATGAGATATCTGACCCAATAATGAGATTATTTTAGAATTGTTATTTAAATTACTTTATTAATTAACTATAACCTACTCATGTTGGAGATATCATGTTTGCTTAGAATCTTATGTGCATATTCTAAATATGTTCTCAATTTTGAACTTAATCTCCCCATTGTGTGGCAATCCTGGTGTATATTCCAAATTTACGTTCTCAAATTCCCTCACTACTGGAATCTCCTCAATTGAGACATTATCACCTCCGATAATAATAATATAACAAGATATACTTTACAACTATTTTTCATAAAATGACATTTATACAAATCTGAAATCATACACTCACTCTTTTCTGTTAATTTCTTAAAAATGCAATAGTTCACAACCTGAAATTATAAAATTACTCTTTTACAGAGACAGTTTACACTAGTATGATAACATGCAAACTAATCGTTGCACCCAATTAAACATTTAGGATAAACAATGCCGGTTTTCAAAAATGTATCAACATGAGTGGACGCAACTAATAAAAATTTTATAATCTTAGGTAGCTAATACTTATAATATATAAATTTAGAAGATACAAATGAAAACGAAGACCATAAAGCCAACATCACATGAGCTAAAATATCAAAAATTGTGAAATTACATGCTGTCACCGAATTGTTGTCATTACAAAAGATTTCCTTAAGAATCTACCTTATTAGTGGTTTGCCTCAATGAGTCAAATTGATAACAATTATAACATACCCGAATATGCTAGCAGTGTAGCCATCCTCCATGATATTTCCCTAAAGATCACACACCGACTTCGATTGTTGTGGCTTGCTAGCATCTCTAAATTTTCACAACTTCCCCATCTCCCTATCGTGGGACTTTGATCTCTTGTAGGATCCTCCTGATTCCAAAATTTTGCCTTCTTAACTCATATTTTTCACTCAAAAAATTTAGCTCTCTCTAACTTTTGCTAAGAAAAGTAAGGCCTAATGAAATGCTTTGTCGTAAGTGCTTACTTCAACCTCACCAATTGCCTTTAGATAGTATCCTCTCTAATCCTTAAAGGAACTTTCTTGTGCTTCTCACGTCATCTGTCACCACATATGAGGTGAAATGAGCCAACGTAGTAAATTTGACATCATAGTTCATCACTCTCTAATTCCCTTATCTCAATCGAATAACTCATCATCCTTTTGCTCTCCAGGGCTTGCCAAAAAATTATCTAGGAACATCTCTGCAAATATGCTTCATGAAGTCTTCACATTCTCTAAGCCTAAAATTCTCCTCTCTGCAACCCGTTAATGCTCAACTTTGTCATCCAGCTTATATACGACAAATCTTATATTATTTTCTTAAGGGTAATCAAATCTTATATATGAACTCATCAGATCCATATTTTAGCCGTTGTCGGATTCAAATAACTTGAGAATTTAGGGATTCTTTCATTATGAACCAATCATAAACAATAAAAGAATTCCCCAAATTCCCAACTCATATATTTAAATTATGATCCGCATCTTGACTTTGTACAACACAATCCATAATATATGCGATCCTTTGAGTATAATTTTGCATTTATATATTTTGGTATGTATTGAATATTAGTTTTGGGATTATGTATGATAAGTTTACGAAATAATATTATCAATTTTTTGGGTATTTGATCATATCATATATTAATATGTTCCTTTGATATATATATATCTCTTAGTAAACAATTGGAACAATTTTATTTTTATTTTACTAACTTTTCAAATTAGAAAGATCGAGTTAGCTTAAAGATAACCGGGCTTGAAGGACAGCCATTCAGGAATTAGACTTAGAATGTTAGAATAGTTTGGTGTTTAATTATTATGGAAAAGAAAGATTAGTTTAATATTGCTAATTTTGATTAAATTGTTAAATATTGTAGTTCAGGTAGTGATGTTATAATGACAGCATTTAAGTTTGATTTTGGTTTTCTTTATAGTAGTGCAATCAAGTTTATGGTTTCGATTACTCTGGTATTAATATAGATGCTTTTTTCTGAGGTATGATTTAAGGTCTTATCATTGTCACTAATCAAAGCCACTTTCAGGTGTAGTATTTGAGTCCTATAAATTAATTTATTATTTTATTTTTGGTCAAATAATAACAACTAAATAAAATTAATAGAATATATTTATACATATTTTAGCATATTAATTAGAAATTAATATCGAATCTAATATTCATGGGTTAAAAATTAATATTTGATTAAATCTATAAAGAATAATATATAATTGGATCATCCATAGGTCTTAAATAGTGGCGTGCAATCAGGGTTATAGGAAAACATTTATAGCTCGATCTTTAAAATTTGATATTTATTGGTAAGGTTTTTATTGATCCCTAATTCTTAAGATTTTTACATTTTTTTAACAATATATCATTATTTTTGGTTTGTTTGTGTTAGAGTCACGTTTTTAATTGGCAATTTTTGTGACCTTATGTATTAGTATATTCGGTCCGTTCCTCCGTCCAGTCACTCAAGCCCTTCCAAAGCCTTCGCGCCCTCCGTGCGTTCGCAAATGGCTCGACCCTAAAAAATAGAATGGACCCTGCTCGCTGTGCGCCTCCCCCGCGCTCGAGCCCATAGTCCAGAATGGACCCCGCTCGCTGTACGCCTCCCCCGCGCTCGAGCCCATATTCCAGAACAGACCACACTCGCTGGGCGCCGCCCTGAGCTCGAGCACCCGCAGGGTTTCTCTTGAAACCCTCTATGCGCCCGCCGCGGGCTCGAGCGCAGCTCGAGCGACGTGGCAATGGGGATGTTTTTAAATGCGAACCTTGAGTCCTCTATGAATAGCCGACTTATAATTTGAGAACCCTAATGAAACTAAGAAGTCAGGAAGGACTCTGGAGAGTTTATTTGTCGTGCCCAATTTGAGAAGAAAGCTACTTATGATCCATTGATATTGCTTCTCTTGATAAAACCTAAAGTTATAAGATTGATCTTCATGTTCAAATAAGTTTTCTCATCACCTTACATTAACCTTTGAAACACTTCCTTCTACCTTCGTTGGTGACGTTGGTTCGTGAAAAACCAAGGAGTTCGTGAAAAACCTTACATTAACCGGAAGGTGTTCGGTTCCGTTGCCGCGGATAAATCCAAGGAGTTCCTTGGTAGGGATCACAAGTCGGGAGTAAGTCGGCTATGTTAGCCCATCGTTACTACTCGGGCTGTAAGTTGATTTTCATAGTGCATTGCTTCCCTTGCCGTTGAAGCCCGAATTTTTCTCGATTACCGTGGGTATCGAGTTTTTTCCTTCGTCACCAAAAATCGTGTCTTTATATTACTGCTTACGCTCTTCTATATTTTCGCATGATTGATTGGCATCATTGGCATCTAGATCTAAATATTCTTTACGTATATTAAATATTTATTGTTTACTGCTTCTGCTATATTTATCGGGATCGAAACTTATTTGTATCACATTAGCACAAAGAGTGCTGCTTTTTCAGTTTGTATTTGCTTATCATTGATATTCCTCATTTTTGTTCATGTATGTGCACATATATAAGATATATAAATATTATTAAATATTAGGCTCACTCTTATCATATTTTTCATCATTTAATATTTTTATGCTTAAATCTTTTATAAGATTATGGTCAGAAAGTTACTTCTGGAAGAGTTCATTTGGGATTTTTCTCCTTACCTGTTATGGGATTTGCATTTTGTTGTTTATGCTATAAACATTGGATTGATGTACGGTTCGTATGTATTTGTGGCAATGGCCTTCAAATTATATATGGTTGACAGGATTAATTTTAAGTAGTTGACATTTTTATTGTGTTTTTGGATTATCATTGAGTAGGTGGATTGATTGAAGACCACTTTAGGAGTATGGCTATTTGCTTTTGAGACTGTGTATTCAAATTGGGTTTATCTAATACTATTTATTATGAGGTTATGTCTTGGAATTTAATAAAGTCTTTTGATGTTACAAAATTATATGTTTTGTAATGGAGATGTGATAGGATTTATATCAAAGGAAGTAGTAAGAAAAGCATATGTGATAATTTTAGGAACTAAATATTGTGATTTGTTATATGCTAGGTGCCAAGATGTATTTAAGACAAGGTGCTGGATATAGTCATGAGAAGGATTATCTTACCATGATGGCAAGGATCATAGATATTATGGATTGTATTGTGCAAAGTCAAGAAGCAGATCATAGTTTAAATCTATGAGGTGGGAATTTAGGGAATTCTTTTATTGCTTATGGTTGGCTGATGAATGAAAGCATTCATGAATTCTAAAGTTATCTGAATGAGAAACGGGCTAAAATATAGATCTGCAGAGTTGAACAAATATTTGAGATCAATGATTCCGTGAAGAAGGCAATGTGAGATATGTTGTCTATAAGTTGGATGACAAAGTTGACCATTAATGGGTTGTAAAGACGAGGATTTTTTGCATAAAGAATGTAGAGATTTCATGAGATGTATTTGCAGAAATTATAAGACAAGCCTTTGAGAGCAAAAGGATGATGAGTTTGCTCAATTGAGGTAAGAGAATTAGACGGTAATGAACTATGATGCCAAATTTACTAAGTTGGCTCATTTCGCCCATAGGTGGTAACTGATGAAGTGAGAAGGACAATGAAGCTTCTTTAAGGATTAGAGGATACTATTTAAAGGTAATTGGTAATGTTGCGGCTGAGAACTTTCTACAAAGTGTTTCATTGGGCCTTACCTTTTCAGCATCTCTCTATAGATTCACAAAATGAAGATTCGTTATGGTCAATTTATATACTTTTATTCCAATAATATTTCATTGAAAAATAAAATTAGCATAATTGAAATATATTTTTTAATTTGGTGAGGAAATTCGGAGTAGATTTTAGAGAGGAAATTTAGAGTGGATTTCGGAGTGCAAAATGTTGGGGTGACATTTTGCGGTGGAAATTCAAAGTAGATTTCCGAAGTGTTTTGGTAGATCTGATACCAAGGGCTAGAGTGGGTAAATTTTGTAGAGTAGGTAGTTGACTTGCAGGGCATGCATTGTCTCATCTGAGTAAGATTGCGGTCAAGCTCTCTTCTGATACTAATAATTGGTATTAGAAATTGGTTACATCAAGTCTGTTCAGATACCAACAGATCGAACGAGAGTTAGTAAGACTATTTGTGATGGATCGGGTCATAATTAACTAAGGACCTCTGTCAATAATCATACATATAACCAGAATAATAGACTTTATATAAAAGGCATATAAATGGAAGGACTTAAAATTTCATTCTAATACACAGGATCAAAACTGGCTGGTCAATAAGTCGGCCGTATCTAGGTAGCCACAATCTTGACCGGCCAGTTTCAATCCTGTGTATGAGAATAAAATTTTAAGTCCACCCATTTATGTCTTTTGTATAGAGTTTATTATTCTGGTTATATGTATGATTATTAACGGTGGTCATTGGTGGATTATGACTTGTTCTATCACAAATTGTATCAAAGAAAAGAGATACCTTAGGGTTGATCAATCTTAAAACGAAAACTTAGGTTTAATTTGGGTGAAAGTAGGATAAGGGTAATTAAGAATAGATGGAATGT
>JAOVVI020010250.1:0-13170 GCA_028571085.2 Nepenthes alata
ACGATTCGGACAAACAACTACATATTCTTGGACCTCAAGGCATGGGTTTCAAGATTCTAACGTTCACGGTGGGTATCGAAACAAAATACCCACTCAAATCAAACAAAATGTTGAAAGAGAACGAGAAGTGGGCATGAGAACACTTGCCTCGACGCGTGCTTTCACCCTTATACCTGGCTATCGGACGGATTTGGACTCCCGGGACTCAATTTTCCTTCTTCTCTCTCTAGAATCGGCCCTCTCTCTCTCTCTAAAAACCCTAGGCCCGTGCAAAAATGAGAGGAGAGAAGGCAGGACACGGCTTTATACCGCGCCACCGCTCGAGTGCGGCTCGAGCGGCCAGCGGGCGGTCGTGCCACTGGCTGCCCACCGCTCGAGCTCACTCGAGCAGCTAGCCAGCGGGGTCAGTTCTGGTTTTTCAGCTCGAGCGGAGCTCGAGCGGAGCTCGAGCGGCCAGAGGGAGGGGGGAGATTCTGGAAGCTGTGCTCGAGCGCCCAGCAGGCACAAGCCTGCTGGTCGTGCTTCAGCAGCACAAACCCAAACACTTTCCCGATTTTTCTCCCGATACCAAACCTCATTCGTTCCATAGGATTAACATTGATCATTAACATACTAATCACCTCATTATTATCAAATTCTTAAACCCGAAACCTCACACTTAGTATATTATAGTAGAAGATCGTTATCTGCTATGGGCCATTTGTGACTAAGGCCCTATCTATAGGGATTGTATGTAGGTAGCCCACCTTTGGGTCAAGAATAGGAAGAGAAGGCTTTTAATTGTATAGGAGCAAAGATAATCCAGGTTTTGATTGACCCTTCCTTAAGTTAGTGAAGCCTATTAGCCCTGATCCCCATCAAAAATAAGTTTTTAGTATTATTTAATAATTAAGTAAAAAATTAAATAAATTAAACAAAATTTGGAATGTACTATGGAAGTATTTCTTGCTAATCATGTTTTATGATTATTCATTTATTCATATTCCTTCAAATATGCACTATTATGTTTGAATTGTGAAATTGCATATTATTTGATATACACATATATGCATTGTAAAGCATTTGGCTCACTCCTTACTATTTTTGCTAACCTCTCAAATGATCAGCACGAGATGTTGCCCGACTAGTAGGATATGAAGAGTCAGTGCCTACATTTAGAGCTTGGGATGTTACTTGATATAATTTAAGTATTGTCTTTCATATTTTGGTATAGTAATGATTCTTTTAGGTAAGAAGATTGTATATATGTATATTTTTTTGTAGCTACGAAAATAGACGTATGTTTGGGAAGAACTGTAGTATGTATATATATATTGGATTAAGAAATGATTTTGCAGGCTTCCTCCAAGATTTTTGTTCAACAGGGTAAATGTCTTGGTTTGTTGTCGGAGCCACAAGGGTGTGGCACATTGTGGATCCTGTGTAGCGTAGAGTTTTTTGGAGATTTGTCTATTGTATAGGTTTATATGTAATTAGATGATTGTTTTACCACCGGGACCATGCCGGTTTTTAGCTAGGCAACACGGTACGTCACGTAAGATGTCATGAAGTAATGTTGAAGTATCAATCAGTAAAATATGCCTTGAACTAACCACCGAACCGAGTCTTAAACCAACAGATGAACCGGCCAACATATGCTAAAAATTTCAGCTAATGACATGCATTGAACCATTGAACCAGTTCATCAAGCCGGTTTATAAGTTATGAAAATTAATAGTAAAAATCAGTATGGAAAACGCTTGAATCGGCCATTAAGTCGGCTGTCAACCAATAGCTGAATCCTTATGTAATTGCATTAAAATTGGATTGAAGAAGTCAACCTGAGCTAACCCCAAACAAATTACTGAGCCGGCAACCAAATCAGCATAATATATTACATATTAAATCTAAATTTTTATATATGTAAAAATTTAAAGTTAAAACTATTAAACCGGTCAATGCATTGATTTCTATTATGATTTACAATTTATTACTAATTATCGCATTCTATAGTTGTATGTTTCGATATTATGAAAATTTTATATAGAAGCTTTGCGAGTTCCAAGAATGATTATTATTTTCTTCTGGAGTAGAAAAAATTAAGGACAAAGTGTTAAGAATAAGGTAAAAACTTTCATAAGAAGTCTTAAAAATGAGCTAAGAAATTAGACTAAAGAATTATTTCAGTGGGAGATATTTCCTTGCATGCCTTAGGATATTATAGTAGAAACTTGAGGACTGTCCCTTACCATTGGAAAAATTTTGGCGGTATAAGTTCTATGGCCCCTTATATTGGGTTTAAAGTACTGCCCACCTCTGGGTGCTAAATAGAAGGGTCTGGCCTTAGATTGTGTGAAAGTATAAACAATCATTTTTTAATTGATCACTCTATTAGTTGGTAAGGCCTACTAGTTCTAATCCCTTAAGACAAATAAAAATTAATATTTAGAAAAGGAAAAGTTTCAAGAATATAGAAGTTATTGCATGTTCTATATAATTATTATTCCTCTGATTCATATATTTATTTTAAGTATAAATGTGAATGTCTTTACTTATATATATATATTATTGAGCATTTGGCTCACTCTTTTAATATTTTTCTAACCCTTTAGATGATGATCACAAGTTGGTACCCGATGAGTAGGAGTAGAGACAAAAGTGATTTAAGCTTATGTATCAATATATTTTGATAAAAATATAGTGGATGTATGATACTATAAAATTGATCTTGTAAATGAATATAACTTTGGCACTATTTATTTGTTATGCTTCTATAATTTGTTATTATGGTCATATAGTGTTGGAGCTACTCATGATGTGGCAATTTTGTGGATTCTGTGTATAATGGATATATATTATCTATGCTCATATGTAATATAGTGTGTCATTATATTTAAATATTCATGAATACTAGTTAGAAGGAAGGCGATCTGTGACACTATGACTTCCTATCCATTTGTGGATAATAAGTTATACTGAATATTAGATTGGTACACAACTCTCAATGTGAGCTCTCCTAAAGTTTAGATACAAACCTCGAATCACGTTATAACATGGTTGAAGCTAGGATCACATAAAGTCTAACAATCTTGTTTGTATACAATCTTGCCAATTGATCCCATAAAAATGTCATCCTCATAGTGATAAAATTGGTGTTAGCATCTATCATAGAGACAAAAGGAAGTAGGGATGACTATTTATCATTGCCCTAGTTTGCCTACAATAACGGTTACCAAGCTAGCATCCATATGGCACTCTTTGAAATACGTTATGGAAGAAAGTGTCATTCCCTAATCAATTGAGACCAAATTGGAGGCCGAAAACTTTTAAGGGTTGGATGTAATTCAAGAAACATAAAATAAGACTTAGTTGATTAGATATCAACTCCAAGTTAACCAATGCCAATGAAAGAGTTATGCAGACAGGAGTTTTGAGTGAAGCTTAGGGGTCAATGATCATGTGTTTCTAAAAATATCTCCATCAAAGAGAATCTCAAAGTTTAGATTGAAATTAAAGTTGGAGTTTGTTAGACCATTAAAATTTCTTGAAATGATAAGAAAAGTGACTTATAAATTAGCCTTACCACATAATTTGGGAGACTTTTGTAATGTTTTATATGTGTTGATGCATTGTAAGTATGTTGATTACCCTTTCCATGTTACAAAGAATGAATCATGAAGATAAACAAATAGTTGACGTATATTGAAAATTTTGTTCAAATTTTAGGATGGAGAGATGAAGTGCTCCATACTAAAGTTATTCTCTTGGTCAAAGTGTTATGGAGAAATGATTCTTATGAGGAAACAATATGCAACTGGGAAAGTGAAATGGAGAAGTATTCTCGTTTGTTTCTTTATTATGGTATGAAAATTTTTAGGATGAAATTTTTATAAGGAGATAGAAATGCAAGATCTAAACGTTAAGATATATATGATGTTAAATTAAGCTAATTAAATATAATTTTAAGGAAAAGTTTTAAAATTGTTGGGAAAACTAAATATGGGATGGATTTAAAACTTTTAATAGGCATAAGAGCCATGAATGAGCATATTTGAAACATAATTACAATGCATAATGTATACCAGGTAGGCACCTGTATGTAGGCATGATTTGGGAACCACGCTTGACGCACGCATAACTAAATTGTGTGTGCCAATCTGTTATTCAATGTCTTTTGACTCTTTTTTAACTCATTTATAACAAAATTTTCAGAGTAGAAAGAGAAGAAAAGGAGAGAGAGAAGAAGAGAAAGGAAGGAATAAGTGAATTTGAAGTGATTTTAAGCATACCTTTAGTAAATTTAAGTTAAGATAAGGTATATAAACCCATTTGATCCTTTGTTGCTGAATTTTTTTGAAAAACTGTTATTATTTCTTGTTTAGATATTTATGTATGTGGTATTTTACCTAGCCCATGACCACCGCTCGAATCCAATAATGCAGAAAATTATAAATCTCAAATCATTATCTAATAATCATAAATAATAAAATATAATCTCTAAAATCTAAAATCCTCATAAATCAAAATAAACTTAGGCTCGTGACAATTGGTATCAGAGAAGGAGATGCCTTAGGTTTGATCTGAATTTTATGTGAAAGCTTAGGATAGGATAGGCTAGAATAGAACTAAGTTAGATTAGAATGTGTGAAAGCTTAGGCGTAGGATGATTTATTTAGATTTGATAGTTCTAATCATCCTAGTCTGCGTAACTTAGATTAGAATTAAGTTAGGGTTGTCAGTTGTGTTTGATTGCGTAGATTGTAATGTTCTAATTTGTGTTTGACGTCTGTACCTGACCATGCCATCTAGACGAAGGTCAATGCATAGGGGTAGTCAACCGTGTGACCGAGAAGTTGACTATCTAAATTTGTTGGGTAGGATTGCGGATATCATAGAGAATATGGGGTAGAGAAATCTTACTCTAGTCCCTGTTCTAGCCCTAGCACAAGCTCCTACCAATCCTGGAGCCTTTCCATATGATCAATTCATTTAGGAGAGAGTTCAAGAGTTCATGGGTGAGCCAAACCCAATTAAAGATGATATACGGTTTCAGCGATTGAAGAAAGCATTTGCAATCATCCATTGTCCCGAGGAGAACAGAGTGTTGTTTGCTTCATATTGGTTGGAGGGCGAAGAATACCATTGGTCGGAGATGAAGAAGAGGGCCATGGGTGTGCCCGAGAGTGAAATTACCTGCCCCATATTTGAAGAAGCGTTTATGGAGAAGCTTTTTCGAGCAAAAGGAGTTCATTCGTTTAAGGCAAGGTAACCAGACGGTAGCCGAGTACGATGTGAAGTTCATGGAGTTGTCCCGGTATGCTCCATACATGGTGGAAGACGAAGAAAGAAAAGCAAGGAAGTTCTTGCAAGGCTTAAGAGATGACATCCGCAAACAGTTGGTGACCTTGAAATTGACGACATATGGGGAGATTTTGGATCGTGCTTTGATCCATAAGGAGTTTGAGAAAGAATTTTTCAATAAGAGAATGTCAAGCAGAAGTGGCATTAGTGCAAGCGCTAGTGCGGGTCCTGAAAAACCACCTAAGAGGGTGAAGCAAGCAGATTAAGGAAAGAAGACCAGTCCTTCTGCATCGGCTAAGCAAGCTCCTTCCCGTTCGTATCAGTATTGTGGGAAGTTTCATGGTGATAGACCTTGCTATAAGGCATTGGGTGTATATTTCAACTGTAGGCAGTCAGGGTATAAGATTAAAGATTGTCCCCATTAGAAAAAATCCCTTGCCCCTAAGCATGTTGTTCAAGGGAAGGCATTCGCAGTGACTGCAAGTGAATCAAATGCATCCGATAGTGTAGTAGAAGGTATTCTTCCCATTTGTGGCACCTCTAGTACTATACCTTTTGATTCTAGATCCACCCATTTCTTCATTTTTCCTTGATTTGCCTGTTATTTTGCATCCTCTTCTGTGATCCTTGATTATTTCTTAATTATTTCGATGCTTACAGGATCTTCCATTATTACAGATGTTTTGTACCTTTGGTGTGTGGTTGAGGTAAATGGGTTACCTTTAGCTACTAATTTGATTTTGTTGAAGATTCATAATTTTGATGTAATCTTGGGTATGGATTGGTTATCAAGGTATCATACTAATATTGATTGTTTTCATAAGAGAGTAGATTTTGTAATTTCAGAATGTGAGTCCTTTCACATTTAAGGAATTTGGTGGGTGGAATCATCTAGTTTTATTTCAACTCTACAAGCTCATCATTTGCTGAGGAGTAGATGTGAAGCTTATTTGGCTTTTGCCAGTATAGTAGAAAGCCATGTGTTATCAGCGAAGGAGATTCCGGTGGTGTGCGAGTTTGAGGATATATTTTAAAATAAATTGTTTGCTCTATCGCCGCACCGAGAGATCAAGTTTTGAATTAATCTTGTGCCTAGATTGGCACCTATTTTGAGGACACCTTACCATATGGCCCTTGCTGAGTTAAAAGAATTGAAGCAGCAATTGTAGGACTTGTTACATTTGGGTTTTATTAGACCCAGCGTATCGCCATTGGGTGCTCCAGTCCTATTTGTGAAGAAGAAGGATGGAACTATGCGGCTATGCATGGACTATCATGAATTGAATAAAATCACGAGTAAGAATAAGTACCCTTTTCCATGGATGGACGATATTTTTGATCAATTGCAAAGACTCCATGTGTTCTCAAAGAATGATTTTCAGTTGGGGTACCATCAGCTTTGAATCAAGCATGAGGAAGTGGCAAAAATGGCATTTTAGACGAGATATGGTTATTATGAATTTCTTGTTATACTATTTGGATTGACGAATGCTCCTGCTATATTTATGGATTTGATAAATCGGATCTTTCAGTCTTATTTAGATAAATTTATTGTGGTCTTCATTGAAGACGTCCTAATTCATTCAAAGAGTTCTGTAGAACACGAGAAACACTTAAGGATCGTGCTCCAGACCCTTAGGGAGTATAAGTTATTTGTGAGGTTAAAGAAGTGGGAGTTTTGGCAATAGGAGGTTGTATTTTTGGACCACGTCATTTGATAGTGACAGAGGTCTATAGTTTCTTGGGTATGGCTAGATATTATCGTCGATTTGTGGAGAAGTTCTCTCGTATTTCTTTGTCGCTTACCCAATCGATGAAGAAGGAAGTGAGATTTGAATGGACTAATAATGAGTTTTCAAGAATTAAAAGATCAGCTAATTTCTGCACCGATTCTGACTATTCCTAACGATTCTGATGGTTTTGAGGTGTATTGTGATGATTCTAAGATTAGTCTTGGGTGTGTGTTCATGTAGAACCGAAATGTGGTTGTTTATGGGTCTCGGCAGTTGAAGATTCATGAGAATAATTACCCAACCCAAGATTTGGAGATAGCCGTCGTAGTGTTCACGTTGAAGATCTGGAGGCATTATCTGTACGGTGAGAAAGTTTTGGTGTATTCCGATCATAAGAACCTCAAGTACCTATTTTTGCAGAAAGAATTGAATATAAAGCAGTGGAGATGGATTGGGTTCCTAAAAGACTATAATTGTGAAATCCATTATCAGCCTGGGAAAGCTAAAGTGATCACGGATGCTCTTAGTCATCGGACCAGTTTCGTCGTGAGATTGCAGATTAAGCAGATGGAGATGTTGGATTGTTTGAAGTTCTGTAATATCCAGCGATATGTTAAGGGTAAAAGGATGATGTTTCCTGCCGGTGCAACCCTAGATTCTTCAGAAGATTAAAGAAGGTGAAGCGAATGATCCATTTTTATGGAGTTGGGGATCTTGATCGAGACTCATGGATTGATTTTAATGTTTGTGCCGACAGAATCTTGAAATTTTGAGATCGTTTATGTGTGCCTCTGATGATAAGGAGCTGAATGAAGAAATCATGAAAGAGGCTCATCGTACTAGGTACACCATCCACCCTAGAATTAATGAGATGTACCAGGATTTGAAGAAGATATTCTGGTGGAGGAATATCTGGAAAGAAATTGTTGCATTTGTTAGTAGATACCTTGTTTGTCAGCTGTTGAAGGTTGAGAGGAGGAAGCCCTTGGGTTTATTGCATCCATTGCCTATCTTAAGTTGGAAGTGGGAGGATATTTCTATAGACTTTGTTATGGACTTGCTTAGGACCCCGAGGAATCATGACACGATTTGGGTCATTGTGGATCAGCTAATGAAATTGGCTCATTTCTTAGCCATTCGGATGACGTACTCTTATGATCGCTTGGCATAGTTATATATCAATGAAATTGTTAGGCTACATGGACTGCCAGTATCTATTGTATCTGATTGCGATCCATGTTTCGTCTTTAAATTTTGGGAGTGTTTGCATTGAGAATTAGGGACAAACTTGAAGTTCAGTATGGCATATCATCCTCAGACATATGGCCACTCTGAGCGAACTATCCAAATTTTAGAAAATATGCTTAGAGTTTCGATGATGGAGTTGAAGGAAAATTGGAATGATCACCTAGCGTTAGCAGAATTTTCATACAATAATAGTTTTCAGGTGAGTATTGGTTTGGCTCCATTTGAGGCATTGTATGGTAGGAAGTGCCGATCTCCTATCCATTGAGAAGAGAAAGAAGATAGATGACCTTTGGGGCTTGATTTGATTCGGGAGATATCAGAGAAGATTACGGTAATTTTTGAGAATTTAAAGATGGCTCAGAGTTGGTAAAAGAGTTCTGTTGACTGGAGGAGATCCGAGCTCAGATTCGAGATCAACAATTTTGTTTTCCTTAAAGTATCACCGTCGAAGGGAACCTCAAGATTTGGTGTTAAATGAATATTAAAGCTGCGATTCATTGGACCCTTCGAGGCTTTGGAAAAGGTCAAAAAGGTGGCCTATCTATTCATGCTACCGCCGAATTTGGCCGATGTGTACAATATTTTTCACGTCTCTATGTTGAGGAAATGCGTTCACAATCCGATGCACGTCATCGATTATGGTCCCTTAGCTTTCAATGAAGACTTATCTGATTCGGAGGAGCCAACATAGATTTTAGATTGGAGATATCAGATTTTGCGCTCGAAATCCATCCCTCTTGTAAAGATTTTGTGGAGAAACCATTCTCGTGAGGAAGCAACGTGGGAAAGGGAGGATGAGATTCAGGACAAATATCCCCATTTATTTCGAGGTAAGTGTGTTTATTTAATTTCTAGGATCCGTTAATTTCAAGGACAAAATTTTCTAAGTGGGCGAGAGCTGCGATGTTCCGGTTTCTAAAATGTCATAATTATTGATAATTAAGATAATATAATCAACAATAGGCTTAATATATGCAAAAAATTAAATTTCGAAAGTGGAATAGGGTATCAGTAGGGGATGCCCGCTGGGTGCCCGAGGCAGCACCGTGACACCAAAATCAGTGCCATGGTACATGCCGGCTGCTTGAGCACTAGTAGGAGCGCCAAATCAGTCCATGAGTGCCTGAAGTGTGCTAGCGGTGCGCTTAAGCGCCCGTTCTAGTGTTGTTGTGCCTGATGCTTGCTTGACTTGCACTCAAGCACCGGTCTGTGTATTTAAGCGTGCGTGAGGGTTTCTTCTGTCATTTTTGCACAAATCTAAGAGAGAGGAGAGAGAGAATGCGAAGGAGAAGAGAGAGAAAGAGGAGATCAAAGCACCGAGTCCGATTTTGGCTTAGAGTTAGTTAAAGAAGTTGAAGATCCGGCTGAGGCAAATGCACCCACATACTTTTTATTCTTTTGTTGCACTTTTTGTTTTGTTCCTTTCGGATATTTTTATTATGATACCCGTATAAGCTTATATTTTATAAAATTTATGTCTTGAGAAGGTACATATGTTGATTTTATATCCGATTTCTAAGTTTTGTGAGGTATTATGCTTCCAACAAAACCCCAAGCCCATGCCTTGTATTTTCCCCCATTTATTTTGGGATTTATGTAAAATATGGACTTGAAAATTGGAACCCTAACTTATGAATGTAATTATTTGGTATTTGTCAACATGTATTTTGTATATGTTTTTTTTTGTATGTTTCAAAAATATTGTTGGAGGTATTATGCTTCCAACAAAACCCCAACCCCATGCCTTGTATTTTCCCCCATTTATTTTGGGATTTATGTAAATTATGGACTTGAAAATTGGAACCCTAACTTATGAATGTAATTATTTGGTATTTGTCAACATGTATTTTGTATATATATTTTTTTGTATGTTTCAAAAATATTGTTGGATTCTTTTGGGAAGGGATTTGTTGTCCGAAAACTATGAAGTTTTATTTTGCTCAACATGGTAAGGATTTTCTAATGTTTCCTAAGTTTTACGTATGTAAAGAGTTAAGCTCCCAAGCAAATGATAATATATATTTGTATCCAAGAAATATGACAATTTAGCAAAGTATATGAAGGGAACTCCACAATTCGTTATATTTGATTACTTGTTCTTTAGGGAGTGAGAACTTTATATAAAAATATGAAATGAACATTTCGCCCCAAATTACATAATAAAGTTTCGACCCCATGCAAGATTAGTAAAAATAATATTAAATTAAATATTTAATACACGTAAAAAATAATTATATTTAGATGTCAAGAACAATAATATGCATAAAACGTATACGACAATAAGCAACAACATGGAGGTTATCAAGCGGGAGAAGAGAAAGCACAACGTGGAGAGAAAACTTTCTCAATCAAAGCACAATGGTTGAAATAAAATTTTCTTGATTTATGAAGCACAAATATGAAAGAATTTTCAAGAGAAGAGGGTCCTCAAAAGTCTAGAGTTTAAAACATAAGACCAAAATTTATAAAAGACTCAAAAAAGGTTTAAAAATTAGAGTCATTGGAGACAATGCGTGCCGTGGCGTTTGAGCATAGCTCAAGGGCGAGGAGAGCACGGCTAGGGTTTTACACTCACTCACACAGCATCGGTCGAGCGTGGAGGAGGCAAGCAACGAGCGGGCATCTACTGTTTTTGGCGCTCGAGTGCACAGTTAGTGCACGACAGGCGTGGGGCTTCTGGAATTTGTGCTCAAGCGGGTGGCAAGCGCAACGCAGGTGCGGGGGTGTTGGAATCACGGCTCGAGTGGGTAGCGTGCGCATGGCAAGCGCAGTACTCCTGAAACTCGGGAACGAACAGATACGGAAATCCGTTGATGCAGCACCTCGATAAAAGACGACCCGATATCGACACATGATTAAATATGGTCACGCAATATGCAAACCATGAAAATGACCATTACAATCTCCTCCTTTGGCAATTCTGTGACAAAACACATAAAGTAATAAAATTACAAGTGAAACACGGGTTCAGATATCACCGAGATAGAATCAGTATACATAAACATCTATACCTGGTGAGAAATAAAAATAATACAAATAATCATAAAAATCTATGCGAGAGCAGCTGTGACGATGCTGTGACTGTCGGGCCGATACTATAGCTCTGTTGCCTGGATATACATGGTTAGTAAAAATAGGCATAATACAATATCATATAATATGACTGTAGCAATAGAAGGAGTAGACAACATGCATCATCAAATGAATGAAGGCAAGGCAATAGAAGATATAAAGTCAGCAAGAGAAATACAAGCATCACAGCAATTAAGGAAGAACTCCCCCTCACAAAAATAAGAATATCTCCCCCTTTCAAAAAAAGAAGTCATCTACTACCCTTTTTTGTCACGAATGACCAAAGGGTAAGGAAACTCACTCTTCTTAATCCACATTTTGTTACCACATTTTATAATATTGTTTAAGTTTGTCACTTGATCATTTAGATGTTTGATACGGTGAATGTGATGCGCTATGTTTGAGTTTTGCTGAGACTTATATTGACGCGATGTTACGGGACAGTAGGGAAAAATATGGTCAACAATGTCGCACCCATGACATGTTGGGACGAACGTAGTATTGATGTCAGAATCATACCTTTGTTTGCTAACGGTTTGTGACTTGACCCAATGATAAGGGGAACTCTTGACGATTGATCAATATAGCCAGATGGTGTATTGCTTTGTCTTGAGATAGACGTGGGTCAGACAAATACAGTTCTAAAATTAACATTAGCATTTAAGGAATTTTTAGAGTAACCCAACCCGGTTTTGTTTCCTCTATTGGTTTTTCAACCCGAGCATATGGTCTAATATTTTAGACCCATTTAAAAATTATTTCAAATTATTGTTAGCAGTCTCAATATCAGATTCAAGAGTCGTGATTTTTTCAGTAAAAGAGCTTTTCAATTGCTCAACTTCTTGAACTTTTGTATCTAACTCGGATTTAAGAGCTAATTTCTCTTTTTTATTTTTGTCAGTTTATACTTTAATGACACATTCATTTTCTTGATTTGTAGACATTCTTTAAACAATTTATCATAAGCATCCTGAAGATTATACAGTTCAGACTCTGACTCATTCTCAGAGTTATCAGATAGTTTAAGACTTTCTTCTAAGCGATCATCATTTCCACACGTTGAGGTCATAAAGGCCATATACTTGAAATGGCCATCTTCAGTGCACCTTTCATTATCTGCGTCTTCATCATCACTTAATATTGCATGAGTTTTTAAAGCTTGACCTTATTGACGTTTAAAATTGGAGTATTCAGTACGATAGTGGCCAAAACCTTTACACTCGTGACATTGAATTCTTTGGGTATTTTTTGATTTGGATTCCTTAATTTCGCGTCAGTCTTTCTTCTTAGATTTAGGTGATCTTTTTAAATCTATATTTGGTTTGTCTGATGAAGATTTATTTATTTTCAACAATTTTTTTAAAATTTTTAACAAATAAGGAAAAATTATCATCGCTACACAATTCTTCATCGGAGACCCGATTTCTCTCTTCCCTACTTAATTTTAGAGCAATTCATTTTTACTTCCTTAACTGTGAAAGTGTGTACTCATGAGTTTGGAGAGATCCTACAAGTTCTTCGATCTTCATTTTATTAAGATCTTTACATTTTTTTTTAAAAAAAAATTTTGATATGGGAGTGGTTCTAGAGAGAGAATCTCTCTGTTCTCTCTAGGGTTTCATTTTCAATTTTAGCTCTTGCTGTTTTCCTGGCACTGGCGGTGCCGGAGCTGGCCATGGCCGGTCTCCTAGGTGCTCCTCCTGGATCTCGCCCCAACTTCTCTACCTGTTCGCCCGGCAGAACAGGTAGTATCGTTCTCTTCGTCTAATTTCTCTCTGCAACCGGAAGCCCTCTCGCTCGCTTCCTCTTCCACGCTTGCTGAGGGCAATATCAGCTC
>JAOVVI020010251.1:0-13170 GCA_028571085.2 Nepenthes alata
TTCAATATCCTTCATCCATCTTTTACAGCAAGCTTAATGGAGACTCGGTTCTTAGTTCATATGGCCAGTCGTCATGGTTCAAAAGTCATAGAGTTCACTTGTTTTCCAAATTAATACATTATTCTTAAAGCAGAAGCTCTTTTCTTTTTCAGACGGAGTTCAATTTCAGAAGGAGTTCAAAATACTGGAGTTTTTTTTCAGACGGAGTTCAAAAACCGAGGTTCTTTTCAAAAGGCGGAGTTCTTTTCTTAAATCCGAAGTTCTTAAAAGCCGGAGTTCTTTTAAATCTGGAGTTCTAAAAATCAAAGTTTGTTTTCATTAACAGTCCAAAGTTTTAAAAGCCAGAGTTCTTTAAAATCCGGAACTCTAAAACCGGAGTGCTATTTCATAAAAAGGACAGAGCTAAAAGGATGGAATACTTCTTTTTTTTTCTTCAAAAGACAGAGTTCTTTTCTAAAAAAGGACGGAGTACTTTTCCTTCAAAAGACGGAGTTCTTTTCTGTAAAAGGATGGAGTTCTTCTTCAAGGGTGGAGTACTTTTCTTTACAAATATACAATTATCAGAGTTCATATAATTTGACAGATAATCATACAAAATCGAACATCATGAAGTCTTTTTCTTAAACATGCAACTGTCGACAAATAATCGTAAGCATCAGATAGGAAAAGAACATAATAAACATCATATAAATTTATATAATATCAAATATACTTAGCATATAAATCATACATAATCATGAACTTAAAAATAAGGGTGAGTATCTTGCCAGGTTTCTTCAACTTTGCCTTGAACTCTACTCTTTCCTGGGTTTCTTCTACTTTGCTCTTACTGAAATTTCTATTACGTGCCTTACTCACATTCTTCTAATTCTTATTTATAGACCTTGAATGTGATAGCCTCCATAAATGATTAGCAGTACAAGAGAAATATTTCTTATTAATGATGATCATTATTAATGATACAGGAGAAATGTTTCTTTATTAATTAGATCATTTATGATCTTATATTCCCAAGAAGTTCATAAATTTTCAATTAACTGAACTTAGCTTTCTCATTTAAACACATTAAATCTCTGGTTAACTGAACCTAGCTTTCTCATGTAAACATATTAATTTCCTTATTAATTGAACCTAGTTTTCTTATTTTCGGTCAATCATCGGCGTTGACCGGATTATTATTTCACCACCTCCAGTCAACACTTGTTGACCGGAGCATCAACTTTGGCTTTACCCACTACAAAGCTACTCCGTCCTTCACACACAAAGCCACTCCGGCCTTACATGACTAAAAATGATTCACTTTGCCGGACTTGATTTTTATCAAGTAACAATCTGGACTTCTTTTTATAGAGAAAATCCGGACTATAATAAAAGTCCAAACTTCTTTTTACCTAAGAATTCCGGACTAAAAATCCAGACTTCTCTTTATCCAGGAAATCCGGATTGAAAATTTGGACTTCTTTTTATATGGAAAATTCGGACTAGAATAAAATCCAGAGTTCTTTTTATCTGAACTAAAATCTTATCCTAAGGCCAATTTACTTTTCTTATTACCTTCTCCGGTCAACTGGCGTTGACCAGATTTTAAGAACTCGATAATCTGGGTCGTTACATACTGTTATAGAAATTTTTAGATAAGGGCTTTATCAGACCGAGTGTATCTCATTGGGGTGTACCGGTGTTGTTTAAGAGAAAGAAAGATTGGTCCTTATGGCTATGTGTTGATTATTGTGAGTTAAAAAAAATCATGATTAATAACAAGTATCTTTTGTCACGTATCGATGATATGTTTAATCAATTGTAAGGATCTTTGGTGTTTTTTAAGATTGATTTGAGGTCCTGTTATTACCGGTTGAGGATCAAGCCAGAAGATGTGGCCAAGGCTACTTTCCAAATGAGATAAGGCCACTATGAGTTTCTTGTTATGCCTTTTGGCCTTACGAATTCCCCTACTATATTTATGGATCTAATAAATAGGGTATTCAAACCGTATCTAGATAAATTTATGGTGGTATTTATTGATAACATCCTAATATATTCAAAGGATTATGAGGAGCATGAAACTCACTTAAGGATAGTACTTCAAGTACTCCATGAGAAAAGCCAGTATGCTAAGCTGAATAAGTGTGAGTTCTAGCTAAAAAAGGTGATATTTTTAGGGCATGCAATTTCTAACGGTGGTATTTCTGTAGATTCGAAGAAGGTGGAGGTTGTTACAAATTGAAGTAGGCCAAGATTTGTGACTGTGGTCAGGAGCTTTCTTGGCATTGTAGGCTATTATAGGCGTTTAATAGAGAATTTTTTACATATTGCTATGTCTCTGACTCAGATGACAAAAAGGAGGCTAAATTTGAATGAACTGAGGAATGTGATCAGAGTTTTTAGGAGTTGAATGATCGTTTGACTACCGCTCCGGTACTAATTATTTTGGAGGGTTAAGTGGTTTTGAGGAGTATTGTGACGCCTCTAATGTTGGTTTAGGTTATGTATTGATCCAGCATGGTAAAGTTGTAGCTTATGGGTTTAGACAACTTAAAGTGTATGAAAGAAACTACCCAACTCATGATCTGGAGCTAGCTGCTATTGTGTTTGTTTTAAAAATTTAGATACATTATCTATTTAGTGAAAAGTTTCTAATTTATTTTGATCATAAAAGTTTGAAGTATCTATTCTCACAAAATGAGCTTAATATAAAGCAAAGGAGGTGGCTTAATTTCCTAAAAGATTATGATTGTGAGATACAATATAAGCCCGAGAAGGGTAATGTAGTTGCGGATGCGTTGAGCCGTCGATCGGGATATGTGGCTAAGTTGTAAATCAAGCAAATGGAGATGATAGATTATCTAAAATAATGTGATATCCAACGATATGTTTAGGGTGATAGGATGCTTTTATCTTATCTTCAAATCCAATTAGAGGCAATTAATGAAGTTAAGGAGAAGTAAGTGAATGACCTCTTCCTTGT
The DNA here is from genome assembly GCA_028571085.2 of Nepenthes alata. Classification (NCBI taxonomy): domain Eukaryota; kingdom Viridiplantae; phylum Streptophyta; class Magnoliopsida; order Caryophyllales; family Nepenthaceae; genus Nepenthes; species Nepenthes alata. The sequence goes on from JAOVVI020010251.1 coordinate 2,966, forward strand.
GGATATTGTAAGTGATCTGAATACGGAGTCTCGAGCTGATTTTAATATCCAGACTCATGGAGTATTGAGGTTCATAGATCGATTATGTGTATCGGACGATAAGGAATTGAGAGAGAAGATCTTGAAGGAAGCTCATAGGTTACGGTATACCATCTACCCTAGGACGAATAAAATATTTCATGATCTGAAAAAACGTCTTGGTGGAGAAACATGAAGAGGGATATCATGGTCTATGTGGAAAAATACCATGTATGTCAGCAGCTGAAAGTTAAAAGGAGGAAACCTTATGGGCTGTTACAACCAATGCCGATCTCGAGCTGAAAATGGAAAAATATTACTATAGATTTTGTATCAGGTTTGCCAAGGACTCCAAGGAATCATGATGCTATTTGGATTATAGTTGATCGACTGACAAAATTAGTCCATTGCTTGGCGATTAGGACGACTTATTCCCATGATAGACTGGTTCACTTATATGTAAATGAGATTACGAGGCTTCATGGAGTGCCTGCTCTATTGTGTCTGATAGGGATCGACGTTTTATCTTGAGGTTTTTGGAAAGCTTGTATGAGGAGTTGGGGACAAAATTGAGGTTTAGTACTGCATATTACCCCAAGATTAATGGCCAATCGGAGTGTACGATTCAAATCCTTGAGAATATATTGAGGGCCTTTGTATTAGAGATGAAGGAAACTTGGGATAATTATCTCACTTTGGCAAAATTTGTATATAATAACAGCTATTAGGCAAGCATTGGCATGGCGCCATTTGAGGCACTATATGGGAGAAGTGCAGATCGTCAATTCATTAGGAGGAGACCGGAGATAAAAGAATTTTAAGTCCTGAAATTGTAAAGGAGATGGCGGAGAAAATTAAGCTGATTCACAAAAACCTAAGGTTGCTCAAAGTAGGCAGAAAAGCTATACAGATCGGAGGAAGACATAAATAAGATTTGAGGTAGGAGATTATGTCTTTCTAAAAGTTTCACCATCCAAGGAAACATTCAGGTTCGAGGTAGAAGGAAAGTTGAAGCCACGGTTCATCAATCCTTTTGAGATTTTGGAGAGGATCAGGGAGGTAACTTATAGGTTGGCACTATCATCCAATCTGGCAGACATACACGATGTATTCCATGTATCGATGTTTCAAAAGTATGTCCACGATCCTACGCACGTGATTGGGTACGAGTCCTTGACTATCGACAAGGATTTATCCTATGTCAATGAGCGGATATAAATATTGGATCGAAAGGACCAAAAGTTACGCATGAAGAACATTCCCCTAGTAAAAGTGCTTTGGATGAATCATTCACCGGAGGAGACCACATGGGAGCGCAAAGAGGAAATTTGAAGCAAGTATCCCCACTTGTTTTCTTAAGGTATGTAGCTCCATTTAATTTCGAGGATGAAATTTTCTTAAGTGGGGGAGAGTTGTGAGATCTCGATCCTGAAATATGATAATTATAGAATAATTATATTGATGAAAATTATATTAGGGTTTAAGTATAGTGAAAAATTTGATACCGAGTCAAAATAAAGTGAAAGGAAACAGAAGTGGACCAGTGCCTGAAGGCTGCTCGAGTGCCCACTCGAGCAAAAAAATACGAAAGTGCCGCTCGAAGTTCGCCCGAGGCAGCACGGGAGCGAGATTAGGTTGCGAGGGTGGCACTCAACTGGAGCTCGAGTGCCGACCCTGGCGCAGAAATGCGAGAGCACGCACTTGAGGACCGCTTGATTGGCGCTCAAGCACCAGTCATGTGACCCCCACGTGATTTCTTTTCCTCACATTTTTAAGTGAGATTTTTGGTGTTAGAGGTTTCATTTGCAGCAGAACCACGACAGCCATGAGAGGAAGAGGAGAGGAAGGAGAGAGAAGAGAAGGAAAAAGGGATGAATCGTCCACTCTAATCCAATCCAAGTAAGAATAACTGTAAATCGAGTTCAGGCAAATGTATTTCGGATGTTATTTACCGTTTTTACAGCATTTTAGTATCTCAAAATTTGTGTTTTTGCTCTAACTCTATGTTTCTCGATGTTTAGTATAAATGATGCATGCTTCTCTTGATTAATCGGATAGATTTCATGTTTACTTGCATATACTATAACATTTATCTTTGATTTCATATAAATACATGTATTTGGTATCTGTTTTGTGTTTCAAAGTTTTCTTGAAACCCTAAACACGAAAATTATGGGATTTGGTGTTTTTAACCCGTGAATTTTGACATATAAATGTTGTTTTGTAAAGAGGTAATATTCATGTTATGATTTCCATCTGAAAAATTTACATGGAAATATTCTGTTAAATTACTATGGAATTTCTGAAGCAAATATGAAGGGTTAATGGTATAATTTCTGACTAAATTTTAGAATTTAAGAAGTTATCAGTTTAGAAATAAGAAGAAAAATATTTCTAATTGTGTTAATTAGGACCTAGGACTGATGTACAGTTAGATAAGGTTTTTTAACATGTCTTAGAATGTTATAGTGGTCATCGAAGATAACTCTGTCCATGAAGTTATATATGGTTTGCTCTTCCTCAAGATGTTAATCTAGAGGGTAGTTACTATTACTGGCCGGCATCCCTGTTCTAAATCCCATGAGAAGGGATAATTATTTCTGCGCTTAGATTGTGTAGAGTAAATACAATCTATCCTCAACTATTCGTCTCCTCGGCAAGTAGGATCTACTAGTTTTGTCCTTTTTGGTAGAAAAAGGGATTTCCAACACTTGATATAAGTTTTTAAGTTCTAAGACTCGTTATACTATTTTATGATTTCTAAAGCATGTTGATATTGATTCATATTTTCTCATGTTTCATGTACCCCTCTGTTCCTACATATTTTTGTGATTTGGCTTATTTGTATGCATGTTCTATAGAAAAGTATTTACACTGTATGTTTTTACATACCTTGCTCGACATTTGGCTCACTGCTTTACTTTTTTCCTCCAAATGAGACAGTGAAACTACTGCCTGACAAGAATGAGTGAGTTAAAGCTTAGCTTGTAGACTTTTGGAAACTTGAAGCTAATTTGAAGATCTTGGAAAGCGATAACTTGAATGTAATACCTAGTTTTGTTTATAGATCTTGTGTATATAGATCTTGTATATGAAATGATGTTATGTATGTGATGAAACAGGAATTTATGCTTCTGTGGGTAAATAGTTCAACTTCCACTATATGTTTCTAGATTTATACAAGTCTTAGAAGACATCTCTTATTCTAAATTTTAGTATAGTGGATAAGATTGATTAATTGAAGCCATGGGAGAAGACATGGCGTCTAATGATCCGGTGTTATGGATAAGATGTTTGTGGATGGATATTATTTTGTATATTTGCATATTTTATATTTCAGTTTAACCGAATTTTAGAAAAAACTCTGTTCATTTTTCCTTAGGACCTTAATTTTTATTGGGGTTTCAATTTCTATATCCGCAATAACGGAATTATTTGATGATAAAAAAAATATCTGTTTTGTCATAATACCGCTCACCACGAGATGTCGAACGGTGTAAGTTGCGCCTTAGAATATGTGGAAGTATACACATTCCTTTCATCGTTCTACCGCACCATTCGTTGGTAAGGTCTACTACTTTTTCTTCCTTTAGAAAAGTACAAGCCTCTTCTTGATGAGGCAGAGTAAAGTTTAAGAGTTGGCTAGGCTGCAAATCTTAGAGGAAGAGTTTTGTGGACTTAGTTTAGTAGTTTTGCACCTTCCTCATGAAGTATTTTGTATATTTTGAGATGAAATTGTATACCAATATATGTATGTGATGATAATGTATATTGTCATTTAGTTTTCGCTATGTTGATGGATGTATATGCTTCCGCAGTTTATTACGGTTTGTATTGGTACCTAGTGGCGTCTTATTTGAGCCAACATCATACTCAAGTTATGACGTTGGTGTCACATGATTATTGTGACTTTTGGATCATGTGTTGTGATATTGTGGCCATATTATGTATGATATACAAAATATTTATAAGTTTTATATTTGTTTGACGGCCGTTTTTCTGTCAAAATTCTGCCAAATTTCGGTTAAAAAATGTGGTCCATCACACACATGTCACCTCCTCATGATCCAAAACTTAGTAAAATTTAGAAGAAAGAAGGCTTTAGTGGGGCAAAAGGGGAGAAGTGCCATGGCAGTCCCACCCTCACACACACACGTTTCCCCCTAAAATTAAATAGAAGAAAAATAATTTTGCATGGCTAAACATGGGGGACACATGGCACTCACGAAGGCTTAGCATGTATCCAATTAACCACAAATAAGGTTCCAACAAGTGGCTTAAAAAGAGAGAAATACCCAAGCATTTTGCATGGCTGACTCATCCTTGGACAGTTGAGAATTTGCCACCTTATGAGATAGGTAGCGACACCTAACAATTCCCACCATGACTTAAGATTTTAGGGGACTAATAAGGCAAGAAATATATAAAATGAATGGGAAAATCGGAGAGAGAGAAGGAAGAAAAGAAAAGCAAAAGCGGGTGAAAACTGAACCGAGAGAAAACCGCTCGACAGTTTGGTGTAAGAGAATTCAAAAATTATTCTGCATTATTCTTGGCAAGAACACCTCTCTTTCTTTGATTTGTTGTTTAATTCATGATATTATATTGAAGTATTGTTAGTCCAATGCTTAAAATCCTTACCGAATCCATGCTAGAATAGGAAACGTTTAACATGTCAAAATGTAGTTCAGTTGCTTAACTTTGTTGAACCTTGCTGATGTCCAAATTTTTACATATCTTATTTGGTCGATTCATGTCATGACATTTTTATTGTATACACTTTAAGATATTGGCTAAATAACCATATTTTTGTAAAAAAAATATTCTTCATAATTGATTGAAACAAAGTAGGCTGGCAGATTTCATCGGCTGAAAATAGAGCAACTACTGGTGCTGATTTTGGCTGCTGTTTTCACCAAGTTTTAGGCCGATTCAAGCTCCACCAAAATTAAGTATGACACTTCAATGAACTGGAAATGTATCATAAAATTAGCATAAATTTATCTAACAAAATCTGACCGGTCCAATCTAAGGAAAAGAAAGTGTCGCTTAACCAGCCAGAAGCAAACTTATGCACGACAAATCAGTGCATAACTTTGAATCGGGTAAGGATAAAAATAAAAACTTTATATGAGCCGGTCCAAAATGTTGTGCTGATTCTAGAAATGTATCGAACGTAATTGTTTATGGTGATTTGCCTACTGAACCGACTCAAAAATCGGACACTGCCACTGGACCGGTCGTTGCACCAGTTTGGTAGTTTTGCTAAAAATGGGTGAACCGGCCAAAATATAAGTGAAGAACCGATCAAATATTACATGTTAAGATAGTAAAATGATTAAATATCAAGTAAACCGACCCATCATTATATGAAGCGATTGTTGAAAGAGGGAACCGAACTGATTTCAGCAACCGGCTCAAAATTTAGCAAGCACATGGATTAAGTGAATCGGTTCATGTATGAATTTTTAAAATGATAAACCAGCCACTTCTTTTATGGATAATAGTGAACCAACTCACGTGATAAAATAGGAAAAATATTATGAAAAGCTGAACTAATTCATAAAGTGGCTTTTTGATCAAACCGGTTAAAGAGATGAAATGGAACCAAACCAGTTAGTGAACCAGTAAATTATGAATTTGTGGACCGGGAATCGAATAATATATTGTCTAAAAATAAGTCCAGCACATATAAAAATTTATATGAATTTATTTTATTGATATGTTTTATTATGATTTTGTTACGAACATATATGACATATTATGCATGATTGGAAGCTAATATGACACTAAGGAAATATATATTTTTTTTTAAAATGAGAAAATTAAAAAGAAGAAGCAAAATTATGAATAAGGGTTTCCACTATAAAATTTTAAGAAATAAGGAAACTTAACCAATAATTTATTTCAACGAATAATATTTCTTAATATGCTTTAAGATATTATAGTGTAAATTATTGTCTAAATAAGTATCACTGTACGATTTTAGCCCCATCTATTGAGAGACAATAAGTAGTATCATCCTGTCTTCAGGATGTAAATAAGGAAGTTAAGGCATCTGATTTATGTGAAGTGAACATAATCCACCAGCTCTTGAGATATAAATAAGGATGATACGGCCTTTCACTGTGGGGATTAAATGCAATCCAGACATTAATCAAATATTCTGTTAGTTGGTAAGGCCTACTAACTTTGATTTCTCAAGCTAAGTAAAGGTAAAAAGTGTTGGCAAGTAATAAAAAAATGTACAAGAAAAAGAGAAAGTCAAATGCATCACGAAAATGATTTTAAAGGTAAATATGTATTTTTACATATATCATCATTCATATCCCTTATTATGATTTATTTTTAGAAAAATTTCATGTCCTTGATTATTATATTATTATTAAGCATTTGACTCATTCTTATTATTTTCTTTTCCTTCAAATACCTTGTAGGAATTCAAGCATCATAAATAAGATTAAAGAAAAAAATTTTAATTTTACTATAATTAAAATTTTGGTAGCTTGTAATGATGTATAAGTTGTAAATGTTTTTAGTTTAGAAGAATGTATAATTTTATGATGATGTTAGTACCTCCGCAGATGTATTTTTTACCTTTTATATTTTCGCAAGATTATTTTGTGATGAGTTTAAATTTTTATCAGGCATCTTTTCTTATTATGAGGTTGACATTATTTTTATTATGGATTAAATGTCAGAGCCACTGATAAGGTAGCATTATATTTTGGATCCTATTATGTTGATGATTATGATATAAAATGAGGTAGCACACGTCCACTTTCGGATATTAATAAGTAATATTATTGAGTAAAGAATAATTTGCACGTATAAGGATATAAGAATACAGGATGTAGCATATGACATTGTCATAATAATTAAAATTATTCACATAAAATATTATACTCCGGTTAATTTTCTTATAAATACAATATTCATCTACGTTTGTTGGAAATCAAGCGCACTACAGTTAACTTATCAAACTGGATGTTCTTTTGACATGATATTTGTTTTAATATAGAATATAATGGACTTCAAAATAGCCACTATTCATAATTTCTTTAACATAAATACCATCCTAACTTGAAGGGTTTCTGCATTTTCGAAGATCATCACCTCCTTTTGTAGACCTACTTAAATCATATGAGAACTTCCGATCAGTCTACTAAGGCACCAGCCTCTTTAGAATACATAGAGTTCACTTCTATTCATTTACCACATTTTAGCATAAAGCATTTATGCCATTGAATGCCTCAACATTTGTTCATGGATCATTATCCAATCCAATTGATTCCATATGACACACTATAATAAACATGATGTGATACGATCTCCATGGTGACGCCAGCGTTGATGCTGGAATGCCAACGGGAGCGGAGATCAGCGAAGGAGGATGGCGAGTTAAACAGGCGAGATGCCTGGAGAGAGAGGGAATTTAGGGAGAAAGGGGGATGGGATTGGGAAAGAGAAGGCAGAGAGGAGAGGGAGCCAGAGAAGAGAAATAGAGGCAAATTAGTTCTTTTCCTACCTTCTCATTACGGGCTAAGCATTACATATATAGGGGAACGGTAACTGAACGAAACGGAAAACGGGAAAACAGGAACGGGCATGAATTTGTAAAATTAGACTCGTAACATGATGTTTCAACTATGGAAAAATAGTAGTAGTACAAATTCTTATCGCCAATAATAGTATCCATAAATTTTTAATAACGGCAAATTAAATATTCTCACTATTAAAAAAAATTTAACAGTAAAATTTGCTCATCACCGTAATCATCATTCATACACATATAACCATAGAATTACATATACCGTAACCAATTTAATGCCATTGGTATTTAGCAATTATATTGCTACTAAAATATTTGGCATCAAAATTTGCACAAAAAATTAGCGGCAATATGTAAGTATATATATATATTTATTTAATTTTGACATTTAAGAAGTATTACTTTTAATGATGAAAAAGTATCGACGATATTACCATTTCAATAGCACCCAAATGTTTTGAACGATATAATTCCAATAATCACGTTGTTGTAAACTATTTAACAACTATTAAATATTAACCTTGATATTGACATCATTCATACTCATATAACATTGGCATTGGGTATGCCGCGAATGATTTGATACTGTAATTAATAATCAATTATATTGCATTTCACATTTTCACAACCACAACTCTCTCATAAAAAGGTGCTAATATTTTGATATTTTTTCTAATATATATATATATATATATATATATATATTGGTAAATTTTTGTTATGAGTGGGATGAAAATATGAGCAAAACGACGTCATTTTGCATCAAAACGACATACTTCTATTTAAGCTGAGTCATATTTTGATTCGTACTAAAACAACATCATTTTAGATAAATTAACACTAAAACAATATCGTTTCAAATGTTTAAGAGGATCGAGTTATTAAAATGATGCCGTCCGAACTCAAACGAATCACCCTAAGTAGCCCGACTCTGCTCTACTGTTCCTCGCAATCTAGCCTTTTCGACAAAGTCGATCGACTGTACTTCTCTTCGAATCGAAGTTCACTATGCTCCCACTGATAAAAGTAACCCTAAGCTTTTTTGCTTCTCTTTTCTCAACTCGAAGTTCTCCAAACCACCGTTAGCTGCCATTGTTGACGCATCTACTTCCTTCATTCCATACCATTATTTGTTTGAACAGCTAATTTTCTTTTCATGGGTTCGCGTGAAACTTTGCAATCTATCGTTTATTTAGTCTAGGGTTTGTCTTACAAATAACGTGATTTGCCGTAGACTTGATTTCTATATGAAAATCGTGGAACGGCTTTAGCAAATTGGGATTATACATTTGATGCATTTTTTTAATTTGCTGAGACAATTGCTAAAACACATTTGTTAAATTGGTGATTTCAAAATACCATGTGAGATGCTTTGAGTCCAGTTGTTGACACAACTATATGATATTTAGTTGGTGTAATATTTTATTTGTATAAATATGACATAGATTGAAGTAAAACCCCGAGTTACATTATGAAAGTGTTGCATGAGTTGTTTATTCAATGGTTGAAGTAGAATCATGAGTAATTTATTAAATGAGTAGTTTATTCACTGAGTTGTTTATAAGAGTTGCATTATAAAATTTAACATGGCTGAAGTAAAACCATGTTCCATATGCTTATACTACGTGAGATGTTTATTCAATGTTTGAAATAAATGAGTTGTTTACGTGAGTTGCATTATAAATATGACATGATTAAAACAAAACCATGCTGTAAGGTACAAGTTTCAATTTATAATTTAATCATGATTTATTAAATTAAGATAAGAAAAATTTTGAGGTCAAATATAAAATTTGGTCAAAGTCAATATTTCGATCGGACCACATTACGTTGAGTAACTCGTGATCGGCAACTCACATGCATGCATGCGTGTTTTAGGCAAAATAGTCATGCCAAAGGATGCCTTCAGGGCGCTCAAGCGTATTTTTAGTAAATTACTCACACCTGACACGCGCCTGAAAAAAACTTGTGAGCGATTTTGACAAATTACCAACACATTAATTAGCATATGAGGGATGCTTGTGTGCCATAGGTAACTTTCTTGGTGTCGAATGCACGCCTAATTGGCACACGTGCGTGGTCTGGCTTGATCCATAGCCAACCTGCATATGATGTGTTAACTTGCTATAAAAACATATTTTTAGTCAAATTTGGGCTATTTTGAACTGGCATTTGAGAAAGAAGAGAGATATGATATATGAAAAGAGATAAAAGAAGAGAGAGAAGCAGGAGAAGTAAAAATAAAAATTAAAATTAAACAACTTTTGGATAAAATTAAATTAATACAAGTGTATCCGAACCTTCTTTCTTTTATTACTGATTTTTTATACTTCTTTGAATATTTATTATTTGAAATACTCTTACGTAAAATATTTTTGTAACTAGAGAGTTTGTACTTTGTATGCATGTAATTCTACTTTCATTCCATGAAACATTTGTGAAATTTATACCCTTATTTCATATGCATTATACTTCCAAGCAAACGTTTTTACAACAATATCCATGTATGCCTTTAAATTTTGTTTAAATACTACTGTATATTCTTGATTCTCATATATATATATATATATATATATAATCCTGTATGTCTTATACTTTAAAATAAAATAAAAAATTATATAAATTGTGCTGATTT
>JAOVVI020010252.1:0-13170 GCA_028571085.2 Nepenthes alata
CATGAGTATGTCTACCGGATTCTTGTTCGTATGGATCTTCAACAACGAAACTTCGTTCACCACTACTAACGCCCAAAGAAAATTATATCGAACCTGAATATGTTTAGATTTTGAATGGTAGACCTATTTTGTGGCAAGATAAAAGGCACTCTGCCTATCACAAAAAAATTGTATGCGGCTTTGCTCTAGTCTGAGTTCACCCAACAAACCAGCTAACTATATAGATTCCTTCTTGGCATAGACTCCTGCCATGTATTTGGTTATAGTGGTGAAAAGAAAAACCATCGACTATAGCATAGACTTCTAATCGATAGATCCACTGATGAGTATGAAAATATATCCAGACATTGCTATTGTTGAGGTTCCCTACAAAGTCAGCATCAATAAAACCAATAATTTGATCTTTGTTAGCTGAGTCCTTTCGAAACTAAGCCATTGTGGCTCCTTGGATTAGCTATAAATCTGCTCACAACACTAATGGCGTGTGAAAGATTCAGTCATGTGCACACCATACAATACATCAAGCTATTGAAGACACTAGAATATAGGACATATGCCATTTCATCTTTTTCTTCACAAGTGCATGGTGTTGGATTTGTGGAAAGTTCAAAGTGCCCAGCTACGGGGCAAAAACCGGTTTGCACTTATCCACAATAAATCTCGTGAGAATTTTCTAAATATATTGCGTTTTATATAAACTTGGTTTTTTCACAACCGTATCCCTTCAGATATCTGCCTTAGAATTTTCTTAGCCATCACAAATTCATTGTTAAATTACATTTTCAAAGTTTTAACATTAGAAATATTTTTAGACGTAATTAACATGCTATCAATATAAATCACCAAATAAATGAAAGAACCATTGAGAAGCTTCTAAAAATATACACACCAATCGTTTTCACTCTGAGTGAAATAGTTCTTATTCATAAAAGCATTTGTACCATTGTCTTGGAGATTGCTTCAAACTGTAGAGGGACTTTTTTAATATACACACGAGCTCGTTTTTTTCTTTAGATTTGAACCTCTAGGATTGAACCATGTTGATTTCCTCTTCAAGCTCTCCGTATAAGAATGCTATCTTGACATCCAATTGTCAAGAGTACAATCCATTTGGGTGTGAATTGATGTATGTCTCGCTATGGGAGAATAAATTTCGGAGAAATCATTACCTTCCCTTTGGGTGCATCCCTTAGCAACAAGCCAGTCTTGTATGGATTTTCTTTTGTTAATGTGTTTACAACTTACGATCCGTGTATCTTTCAATAATTTAGCAGGATCCCATGTCTTGGTTTTGCGGAGAGATTGCATTTCATTGTCCATCACATGCATCCACTTGTTGGATTCTAGATCGGCCATGACTTTTTGATGTTGCTTGGCTCTCCATGTTCGGCCAACGTGGGTAGGCGACCATGTGCTGGATTTTCCTTCACTTGTGCATCCCTTGCGACCTCCAATTATTTTAATTAAGGTTTGCCTCTTGAGTCTGCGTGCTGCCTAGAAATAGTTTTCTCCTTTTTGAAACTGTTCAGGGACAGATTCATCATCTTCATGAATCTGTCCAGCAACAGGTTTATCCTCTCTTTGGACCTGTACATGCTGATTTTCTGTCCCTGCAGATTTCAGCATTGTATTTCATCAAATTTGACATCTTTGGAGATAATAAGGTGTGGTTTGTTTGGTCCCAGGTATCACAACCTGAAAGCTTTGACACCATATGCATAATCGAGAAAATACATTTCTTTGCCCTTGGTTCAAGTTTGGCAGTGTTACAATAAACATATGTGAGACAATCAAAGATGTGCAAATCAGAATAGTTGGAAGGTTTACCTGACTAGCCCTCATTTTGTCTTTAAGCCAATAGCTGTAGAGGGTGACATATTTACGAAACCACACAGTGTTGATTGCCTCATCCCATTAGTCTTTTGAAATTTCGGCTATGATGCAAGCCCGTTCAAGTAATGTTTAGGCCATTTTCTTTGTGACATTGTTTTGTTGAGGAGTTTAAGGCGCTGTCCAATGTCTAGTGATACCCTCCTCACAAAACTTCTTGAAATCGATAGAGATGTATTGTGAGGTTCCGATCACCAGAACGTTATGATTAAAAAGTAATTAAATTAATGTAATCGAAATTAGGTTTAAAGTATGTGGAAAATTAAGCATTGGAAACATATATGGAATCGGGAGGCTCGGCGTCTGAGTGGCGCCCGAGGTGCGCCCAGGCGTGTTTGGTAGAATAGTTGTGCCCGAGGCGCGCCTGAGGCGAGCCCGGGGCACATTTAATGGAACGCCCGGGGTGCATTTAATGGAATGCCACGCCCGAGGCACACTTGAGGCGCGCCCTGGGCGCATTTAGCAGAATGTCTCGGTTGAAGCTCGCTTGATGAGCGCTCGAGCGCGGACCTTCGGGTACCGTGGCGCTCGAGTGCTGGAGTGGTTATAAGGCACATTTGCTCCTTTTTCCGCCACTTTTGCACGAAAGGGAGCAGGAGGAGAGAGAGACGAAGGGGAAGAGGAAGGAAGAGAGAGAAAGTGAAGAAGGGGACTCGAGACCTTGAATCCAAACTATTCGAGTAAGGAAATTTGTAGATTGGGCCAAGGCAAGTGCATTCTAAGCTTTTTCTTCTGTTGTTGATGTCCATTTCTGTTTATTTTGAGTATTATTGTTCTAATACTCATCCTAGATAAGATTTTGAAGTAAGAACATGAAATATGTGCATATTTGTTGCTTCTCCATGTTTTTATAGCAAGATTTGCCAAAAACTACCGTTTATTTGCTTGTATCTTAAATATGTATGTTATGAAAATTTTCTCTCCATGTTAAGAGGCTAAATACTTTAATTCTACATGGTTATGCTTCAAGTTGTGATTTTCAAATTTTTCCATGCCATTTTTGGTGTGCTCAAATATATTGTGTATTTAATGTTCATATAGCATGTTCCTTTTTATTATTTAAATAACTTAATTTCACCTGCATTATTGAGGAACTCTCATGTTTAAGAAATGGCCATGGAAAAGAAAATGTTTAAGCTTTATGGAAAAAGAAATTAGGGAGGGATATTCTGCAATTAAGTCAAGGACTTATTAACTGTTCTCTAGAAGGGCGAGAACGAAGGATACATAGATTTGAGAACAGAATTCCCTAAGGAAATAAGGATTTAAGAAATTGGACCAAGAAATGTTCGTCAGATAGTATATTTTGGCATGTTTTAGTATATTATAGTGGAAGATCGTTGTTTGCTATGGGCCGTTTGCTGCTAAGGTCCCGTCTATAGGGATTGTTTTTAGACGGCCTGCCTCTTGGTCATGAATATGAGGAGAAAGCTTTTGATTGTGTAGGAGCAAATACAATCCAGGCTTCAATCGACCGGTTCTTAAGTTAGTAAGGCCTACTGGCCCTGGTACCCAACGAAAATAAGTTTTCTGCATGATTTGATGATTAAGAAAAGAAAAAAGAAATGGATCAAAGGAAATTCGAATGTACTACGAAGGCATTTCTTTTCTAATCATATTTTATGATTATTCATTTGTTCCCATTTCTTCCGAAATGTACTGTTATACTTGAATTATAAATTTGCATGTTCCTTGACGTATACATATATGTCTTGTTGAGCATTTGGCTCACTCATTGCTGTTTTTGCTAACCCCTCTTTTAATCAGTACGAGATATTGCCCAAGTAGTAGGATTGAAGAGTCAGTGCCTAGATTTAAAGATTGGGAAGTTATTTAATGTAATTTAGGCATTTTCTTTTGTATTTTTGGTACAGTAATGATTCATTTGGTAGAGAGATTGTAGCATGTATGTATTTTTGTAATTACGAAAATAGATGTATGCTATGGAAGAAATAGAGTATGTATGTATTGGATACAGAAAATGGTTTTATAGGTTTGATGGCAGTTATAGACATATGTATTTCAGTCCGACAGGGTAATGTCTTGGTTTGTTGTTGGAGCCACAAGTCGTGGCACGTTGTGGATCTTGTGTTTGTGGAAATGATTGGAGATTTGTATATTGTACAATGTATTGTACAGGTTTATGTGTTGCTAGACGGCCGTTTTGTAGCAGGAATTTTGCCAGTTTTCGGTTTAAATATGGATGTTTATGAGGAGTTTATGTTATCATTTGTATTTAGTTTGACGGACGTTAGGATAGGTGATATTCTGTAGTCAGGTTCGTCTCAGGTGGTATCAGATAATGGTTCAGGAGATGCCTGATGATTTGGGTTGATTGACTTGGTTTGAGGTTTTGGTTGACCTAATTAGGCTCAAAGCATAGGTTGAAATCTCTGTTTAAGTAGTTTTGTTAGATTTGGTGCGAAAATCTAATTTTACTATTGATGTTATGTTGATAGGGATTCAGAATGTCAGGCTGAGGGAGAAGCTTTGGAGCCGGTTCTCATCCAAACTGGGAGGAGGAATATCTAAATATCATGGGAAGAATGACTGACATTATGGAGATGATGGCTCAAGGACATCGTCATCCTGCGCCAGCCTCAGTCCCTGCTCCAGCTTCAGCAAATTTGGGAGTTACAGCTTTTGATCGGTTTAACAATGAGAGGCCTTTGGAGTTTTTGGGAGATCTAGACTCGTCTAAGGCGGAGGCGTGGATCAAAAGGATCGATAATATTTTCACCGTTGTTCGCTGCCCGGAAGAAGATAAGGTGACTTTCGCGGTGTACAAGTTGGAAGGCGAAACTGACCACTGGTGGTCGATACAGAAGAGAGCCATGGATGATGATGAGGACCAGATTACCTGGGAGATGTTCAAGGAGATATTTTTTGAGAAATATTTTCCAATCAGCTTACGAGAGCAGAAAGATGACGAGTTCTCATGGCTACGGCAAGGAAATCGCACCGTAGCTGTGTATGAAGCTAAATTTATGGAGTTGTCTGATACACCCCGCATATAGTTGATGACCCAGCCAGGAAAGCTAGAAAGTTTTAATCCGGGCTGAGGGACGACATCAAGAAGTAGCTGGTCATGCACAAGTTGCTTAACTATGGGCAAATCTTGGACCGCGCTCTGATTTTTGAGAAGGAGCTAGAGCGAGAGCATTACTTTGGGAAGAAGGATGGATTTCGCGGAGGTTCATCCACTAGTCAAGGCTCGGGGTCAGGAAGACCTCCTAAGAAGACGAAGCCAGAAGAGAAAGGGAAGAGGAAGGCGGAGCAGCCAGTAGAGCCAAATCTGCCGATAGCTACTAATGCGTGAGTACTGCGGGAGGTTCCATAGAGCGAAGCCATGCTACAAACATTCGGGGGCTTGCTTTAATTGTGGCAAGTTTGACCACATGATTAAAGATTGCCGCATTCCTAGGAGGTCGGTGGAGAAGAAGTCGGTTGTTTCGGGGAAGGCCTTTGCAGTCACGGCCCGGGATTTAGAGGCGTCGCCAAATGTGGTAGAAGGTACCATCACTATCTTTAATACTCCTACACATGTTCTTCTAGATTCGGGATCAATTCATTCCTTTGTGTCCCTAAGATTTGCAAGTAAATTGTTGTCCCCTTCGAGAATTTTGAATCATGTTTTGGTTGTTTCTACGCACTTGGGATCGTCGATGGTTACGGATATTTTGTATCCGAGGTGTGAAGTCTGGATTATTAAGTTGCAGTTGGTGGTGGACCTGATTTTATTGGAGATACAGGACTTTGATGTGATCTTGGGCATGGATTGGCTAGCGAGTTATCACGCCAGTGTAGATTGTTTTCATTAGCAAGTGCACTTTGCCATTCCGGGATGTGAACCGTTCTATTTCCAAGGCGTGGTGCGGGAGGAACCACCTTGTTTTATTTCGGCTTTGCACGCTCGTCATTTGATGGATTTCGGATGTCAAGCCTATTTGGCTTATGCTTGCTCAGTTGGAAGTCATAGAGTGCCGGCTAAGGATATCCCGGTGGTTAGCGAGTTTGAAAATGTCTTTCCTGAAGAATTGCCCGGGTTGCCACCCAATCGAAAAATTGAATTCGAGGTTGAGATTGTTCTTAGTTCAGCACCAGTCTCAAAGGCACTATATAGGATGGCACCTGCCGAATTGAAAGAATTGAAATAGCAACTGTAGGAGCTTTTAGACAAGGGATTTATTCGGCCGAGCGTATCTCCTTTGGGTGCCCTGGTGCTGTTTGTCAAGAAGAAGGATGGATCGTTGCGACTTTGCATCGATTACCGGGAGTTAAGAAGATCACAATTAAGAACAAGTATCCGTTGCCGAGGATTGATGACCTATTTGATCAATTGCAAGTAGTGCAAGTGTTTTCAAAGATTGATCTTCGTTCGAGATATCACTAGTTAAGAATCAAGAAGGACGTAGCAAAGACGGCCTTTCGAACAAGGTACAGGCATTATGAATTTTTAGTTATGGCTTTTGGGATGTTAAATGCCTCCACTGCTTTTATGGACTTGATGAATCGGGTGTTTCGACCTTACTTGGATAAATTTGTTGTTTTGTTCATTAACGATATATTGATTTATTCGAGTAGTTATGATGAGCATGTCATGCATTTGAGGATTGCGCTCTAGACGCTTAGGGAGGAGAAGTTGTATGCCAAGTTAAAGAAATGTGAATTTTGGCTTGAGGAAGTTGCATTTTTGGGTCATGTTATATTGAAGGGGGACATTTCTATGGACCCGAAAAAGATTGAAGCTATTGTTAGTTGGAGCTGACCGTTATCGGTGACTGAAGTCCGGAGTTTCCTTGGGATGGCGGGCTATTATCGGATGTTTGTGTAACATTTCTCCAGAATTGCTATACCGCTGACCTGATTAACAAGGAAGGACGCTAAGTTTGTTTGGATGGAGGAATGTGAGAGAAGTTTCTAGGAATTGAAGGACCAACTGACATCCGCCCTGATCTTGACGATTCTGAAAGGTTTCGGTGGGTTTGAAGTTTATTGTGATGCGAGTAGGATGGACTTGAAGGACTTTGATTGTGAAATCCTGTAACAGTTGGGTAAGGGCAATGTGGTAGTGGACACTTTGAGCTGTCAAATGTGTTATATGGCTCATTTGAGGATTAAGGAGATGGAGATGTTGGAATGCGTGAAGCATTGTGACATCTGGAGATATGCCCAAGGAAATTGGATGATCCTATCGTACTTTCGGATCCAGTCGGAGATGTTGAGGCGGATCAAGGAAGATTAGATGAGTGACCCGTTTTTAGGTGATGTTGCTGGAAATTTAAATCAAGACTCTAGAGTTGATTTTAGTGTTTGAGCCGACAGAGTCTTGAGGTTTTGGGACTGGATTTGTGTACCTAATGTCGGAGAATTGAAGGAAGAAATTATGAAAGAAGCTCACCGGTCCAGGTGTACGATTCACCCGGGGATTAATAAGATGTATCAGGATTTGAAGAAAATGTTTTGATGGAGGAATATGAGAAGAGAAATTGTGGCCTTTGTGGGAAGATGTTTGATCTGTCAGCAGTTGAAGGCCAAGCGTAAGAAGCCATTCGGTCTTTTGCAGTCATTACTTATTCCTAATTGGAAATGGGAAAACGAATCCATGGATTTTGAGTCGGGATTGCCGACGACGCCTAGGAATCATGATGCCATTTGGGTGAGTGTCGACCGGTTCACAAAATCGGCGCATTTCCTAGCCATTCAGATGACTTATACGAGTGACGGGTTAGCCCGGATGCACAGTAATGAAGTAGTAAGATTGCATTGAATCCCGATGACTATCGTGTCAGATCGAGACCCGAGGTTTGTCTCGAAATTTCAGAAAAGTTTGCACCGTGAGTTGGGGATGGATCTAAAATTAAGTACAGCTTTTCACCTGCAGATGGATGGGCAATCTGAACGAATCATTCATATTTTGGAGGACATGTTAAGGGCCATGGTGATGGAGCTGAAAGGCAATTGGGATGATTATTTAGCCTTGGCGGAGTTCACGTACAATAATAGTTATCTGGCAAGTATTGGGATGGCTCTCTTCGAAGCACTGTATGGAAGGAAATGCCGATTGCCAATTCATTGGGAGGAGACGGGTGATAGACGGCTTATGGGGCCGGAGATTGTTAAGGAGACGTCCGATAAAATCAGATTGATCCACGAGAAGCTGAAGGTGGCTCAGAGCCGACAGAAAAGCTATGCCAATCGGAGAAGATCGGAGCTGAAATTCGAAGTTGGGGAATTTGTCTTTTTGAAGGTATCGCCTTCGAAGGGCGTATCTAGATTTGGAATTAGAGGAAAGCTGAAATTGAGGTTTATTGGCCCACTCGAGATTTTGGAGAAAGTGGAGGAGGGCGTATCCAGATTGGCTTTTCCATCTATTTTGGGCGAGGTGCATAATGTCTTCCCTGTGTTAATGCTCCGGAAGTATGTCTATGATCCCACCCACGTTGTCGATTACAAGCCTCTATTGGTCAACGAGGACTTGTCATACGTCGAGGAGCCTATGCAGATTTTGGATCGTAGGGATTAAGTGTTTCGAACGAAAATGATTATGCTGGTCAAAGTCCTATGGATGAACCATACCCCGGAGGAGGCTATTTGGGAGGAGGATGAGATTCGGGAGAAATATTCCCACTTATTTTGAGGTATGTATATGTATTTGATTTCCTAAAATTTGATAATTTCGAGGACGAAGTATTATAAGTGGGGGAAAGTTATGAGGTTCTGGTCTCTAGAACGTTATGATTAAGAAGTAATTAAGTTAATATAATTGAAATTAGGTTTAAAGTATGCGAGATATTAAGCATCAGAAGCATATATGGAATCGGGAGGCTCGGCGCCTGAGTGGCACCCGAGACGCTCCCATGGCGCATTTGGCAGAATCTTCGCGCTCGAGGCACGCCTGAGGTGAGCTCGGGGCACATTTAACAGAATGTCGTGCACGAGGCATACTCGAGGCACACCCGTGGCGCGTTTAGCAGAATGTCCCACTTGAACCTTGCTCGATGAGCGCTTGAGCGTGGATTTTTGGGTATCGTGGTGCTCGACCGCCGGAGTGGTTATAAAGCACACTTGCTCCCTTTGTTGCCATTTTTGCATGAAAGGGAGCAGGAGAAGAGAGAAAGAGAGACGAAGGGGAAGAGGAAGGAAGAAAGAGAAAGTAAAGAGGTCCTGATACCTTGAATCCGAACAATCCGAGTTAGGAAATTTGTAGATTGAGCCAAGACAAGTGCATCCTAAGCTTTTTCTTTGGTTGTTGATGTCCATTTCCATTCATTTTGAGTATTGTTGTTCTAATATTCATCTTAGATGGGATTTTGAAGTAAGAACATGAAATATGTGCATATTTATTACTTCTCTATGTTTTTATAGCGAGATTTGCCGAAAACTACCGTTTATTTACTTGTATTTTAAATATGCATGTTACAAAAATTCTCTCCACGTTTAAAGGCTAAATACTTTAATTCTACGTGGTTATGCTTCAAATTGTGATTTTCAAATTTTTCCATGCCACTTTTGGTGTGCTCAAATATATTGTGTATTTAATGTTCATATAGCATGTTCCTTTTTATTATTTAAATAATTTAATTTCACTTCCATTATTGAGGAACTTTCATGTTTAAGAAATGGCCATGGAAAGGAAAATGTAGAAGCTTTATGGAAAAAGAAATTATGGAGGGATATTCTGCAATTAAGTTAAAGACTTATGGACCGTTCTCCAAAAGGGCGAGAACGAAGAATACAAGGACTTGATAGCAAAATTCTCTAAGGAAATAAGAAGTTAAGAAATTGGACTAAAGAATGTTCGTCAGATAGTATATTTCAGCATACCTTAGTATATTATAGTGAAAGATTGTTGTCTGTTATGTGTCTCTTGTGGCTAAGGCCCCGTCTATAGGGATTGTATGTAAACTGCTCGCCTCTGCGTCATGAATTGAAGAAGAATGCTTTTGATTGTGTAGGAGCAAATACAATCCAGACTTCGATTGACTGCTTCTTAAGTCAGTAAGGCCTACTGGCCCTGGTCCTGGTCCCCAACAAAAATAAGTTTTCAGTTTGATTTGATGATTAAGGATAGAAAAAAGAAATGGATCAAAGAAAATTGGAATGAACTATGAAGGCATTTCTTTTCTGATCATGTTTTATGATTATTCATTTGTCTCCATTTCTTCCGAAATGTACCGTTATGCTTGAATTATAAATTTGCATGTTCCTTGATGTATACATATATACCTTGTTGAGCATTTGGCTCACTCTTTGCTGTTTTTGTTAACCCCTCAGATAATCAGCATGCGATATTACCCGACTAGCAGGATTGAAAAGTCAGTGCATAGATTTAAAGCTTGGGATGTTATTTGATGTAATTTAGGCATTTTCTTTTGTATTTTTGGTATAGTAATGATTCTTTTGGCAGAGAGATTGTAGCATGTCTGTATTTTTGTAATTACGGAAATAGACATATGCTATGGAAGAGATGTAGTATGTATGTATTGGATTCAGAAGATGGTTTTGTAGGTTTGATGGCAATTGCAGGCATCTTCCGGATTTCAATCCTATAGGGTAATATGTCTTGGTTTGTTGTCGGAGCCACAAGTTATGGCACGTTGTGGATCCTGTGTTTGTGGAAATTATTGGAGATTTGTATATTGTATAGTGTATTGTACAAGTTTATGTATAGTTAGACGGCCGTTTTGCAGTCGGAATCTTGCCGGTTTCCGATTCAAATATGGATGTTTATAAGGAGTTTATATTATTATTTGTATTTAGTTTGATGGACGTTAGGATAGTTGATATTCTGCAGTCTGGTCCGTCTCATGTACTCACCTCCATTGTTAGTGCAAAGTGTTTTCACGGTTCTTTCAATTTGCATCTCCATCATGAACTTTCACTGCTTAAATGTTTTAGACATTAAATTTGGATCTAATTGTGTAAATATACCTTCCATGAAAAGTTATCAATAAAAGAAACAAAGAACTTGGATCATCCCTTAAATGGAACGTGCGAATGAAATAAAGTATGTGTTTTGTGATGTGACTCCACTTGCAAAAAGTCCGGTTGTGATGTTTTTCAAAAACAGTGTTGACAATAGGTCTAATTTATAAGACCTGATATCCTTTAGAAGGTTTCACTTATGGAGCTCTTCAAGTTCTCGGTCACTCATATGCCTGAGATGCATATCCCATTGCTGTATTTCATCATTATCATTCCTAGTGACGTTGGAAGCTCCACTTTAAACTGTACTTTCTATGAGCTCGTAGAGATTTTCAACTCTGTTTGCTGTCATCACCATGAGAGCTCCCTTCATTATTTTCATGGAACCATTCTCGGCGACAATTTTGCATCCCAAAGAATTTAGAAAACCAAAAAAAATCAAATTTCTTTCAAGATCCAGGACATCTGACATTGATTAGTGTCCGCGCAATTCCGTAAACATCTTGATTTTGATGCTTTGATCCCGTTTGTTTCACACGTAGCATTGTTACACATAAGAATTGTACCGCCATTATAAGATTGGTACATTGAAAATAAATCCTTATTTAGGCACATGTGAAAAGAGCATCCAAAATTAAGAATCCATGTACTCAACAAATTTCTCGAAGAAGTGGAGAGAACAATACCTACCTTATTTTGCTCAGAGCTCTCGACTAAACTGGCAGTTTTGGGCTTTGACTTCTTGTTCTCTTTATCTTTTAGCTTCTGATAATCCTTGATATGGTATAGGTTCTTATAATAATTGCACTTTAAGAACTCAGCATTTCTAGATTTGGATCTTGACCAGCTCTGATTATCAAGATGAAAATCGGATCTACTCCTTGCTTCAAAGCCCACAGCCTGGTTGTCCTGATTCGCTTTTGGACAATTTCTTCTGATAACAAAGCTGTAGTCACATCATCCAAAATTATGATCTCTTTGCCATAAGTTAGTGCAGTTACAAGATAATAATAAGCAGTGTGTAGAGAACATAAAAGCAACAAAACTTTATCTTCATCTATGATACCAATTTATTGTGAATAATAGCAGAGTTAAGGTAAGAATTCAAGCATACATGAGACAATAAATTTATGTAATTTATTCTTGGGAAGAGAGCTATGTCCATAGGCACAAGATAAAGTGGTTTTTCTATATTTAAAAGATTACGAGTGATAGAAATAATTTGTTTACACTCTTCTTACCGAGAACAATATAGTCGGTTATTTAGTAAAAATCCGAACACTTCAAATCTGGAAACACCTCGAAAATAGTGCACTGCTGAGCATACTGTTGTCCTACAGTTTGGTGGGATTGTTTTGTTTGATGTGGTTGTGTTTTAATGCACTAAAATTACTAGCATACTTTGCTATAACTAGATATAAGTGATATCACCTAATTAATATAAATGTATGACATCTCGGAGTCATTAAAGGGGAGTAATAACCATAATTTCATGGTTCATTCTCTTGTCATCAATGCCATCATTAATACTCCTCTAATTTCAATTGTAGCCATCAATGTATTACGATCTTTCATAGATCATGACAGCATGACATTTTATGCTTGATATTAGTTTGGTACGTAGTGCACATCCTTCTGGATGAACTTATTGATGAAGAGTAATGGGAGGAGTAATGGCTTCACATAAACTCCACTTAGAGTTCAACGATGGGAACAATTATATGATTTGATAAATTTTTCATATGGAAAGAATAAACATAGGCCACTAGGATAATCTCTAGAAACTAGAGCTATATCAGTAACAAACTCATAACTTTTATTTTTATGTAGTTATGTAGAAATCCATTAAGATGCATGTATGTTTCACCTTGTAGGTACAAAACAATGAAGATACTTTTAACCATCACTCCGGCGGCTCCACCTTAGCGAGCTCCACTAGGATAGTAGGTATCCCTTTTCTTGCTCTGAGATGGCTGTCTTACTCTTTGTAGCCCTCTCTCAGGTGGTCCATTTTTGTGACTATGTTCCAACTATGTTGTTAAAGGCACTACTCGGGTGCACTTAGGCTCTGGGCTCAAAGTCTGGTTTCTTAACATACCTAGGTGAGGCTTATTCTAAGAGACATATACCCAGGCTCCAAGGCATGTGTCTTTTGTTGCGGCTCAAGATATGCATCCTGAGCGTGTTTTAGATTCTTTGTTAATAATTTTTTTTTCTTTTTTTATTAATCATTATATTATTATTACTTTTAATACTAATTAGTGTTTATGAAATTTAGATTAATAAAAGTAAAAAGTGATTAATTAAAAGATTGGATGGAGACAATTATAAAATAATAAATTTTTATTTGAG
>JAOVVI020010253.1:0-13169 GCA_028571085.2 Nepenthes alata
CTCTCTTCTTCCTCCTTAGCTGCAACCGAAACACTAAACCCATTTTCTTTTCCCCCTTTTTTTTCTTTTTCTTTTTTTTCTTTCCATCATTATCTCCTTCTTTTATCTATATATATATATATATATATATATATAATATAATAATAATATTATTATATATATATTATATATATTCCATTTTTAATTTTCTTTTATTTTCCAAAATCCAAATCAATATTTGGGCAACACGGGCGCACCCCGAGCGCCAGCCCAACCGATATAAACATCCTCCCAAAATTTCTCAATATTTAATTAATTTCATCACGTCCAATTTGCCCAAAATTATAATTAATATTTAATTAATCCAAATAAAATCCGGGATATTACATGGCACACATGGGACAATGTTGATTTCAAATGAGGTTATATCTCTGTAAGGTTCGAATTTAAAATTTATTATAATTATAATTAATAAAATTAATATAATTAAAATTAATATTAAAAGATAAAAAAATTAAATCAAAAGTTAAAATTTAACCAAATCATATCGAGTTGATGGATACCTAACTGATACACAACGCGCGCTCATGCTTGGGATGGGCAATGAGGTCAAGCTTGATCGATACGTGATCAGTGTCTAAATAGGTTTTCCGGTGTTCCAATGCTCGAAGCATGCTTGAGGAGACACTTAGGTGCAATTTCCAATAGGATCAGTACTCGATGCGTGCCCCAGTGGCGCTCATACATCATAGTATTTAATTGTAGAGCTTGACATGTACCTAATGCACGCTTGAGCATCAGTCGCCTATCAATATGAAGCCCAATTGACTTTTAATCATTTTCTACAGAGTTTTGAGAGATAAAAGAGACGGAGAAGAGAAAAAGATAGAGAAATAAAGAGAAAAAGCTAAATAAACTCAAAACTTTTTTTCTTAATTCTCTGAATATTTCTTATTTTAAATACTCATATATTATATTATTTCGTAGGTAACATATCTATGTTTAACATGTATGTAAATTTCTCCTTATTCTTTTGTAAAAATATATGAAATTCATGTCTAAACACATTATATTGTATAACTCGACAGATTCCTATAGATTTTCCTTCATGCATGTCTGAAAATCAGATATAATTTTCTACATATTTGATTTTCACATACAATATTCCTACATGTTTAAAATTGCATGTACTGAAAATTCATATAATTGCCATACATGTTAGCTAATGAGATTAAATGCTATAAGTTCCATAATATAGTTGATTGTCTATACAATTACTAAATTTTCTGTATCTTGCTAAGAACAGTTTAATTTAGCATTTCATATTTTAAAATTTATCATATTTAAATTTTTATAGAAAGCTTAAGTATAGCATGTTAAAAATTGATAGAATTTTAAAGAAAAATTCTACAATAAATTAAGAATTAAAAATATTTTTTTTAAATTGAAAAAATATAAAAATTATGAAGTATTGTGCATAAGTTTTCATAAGTATGAGTATTGAATTATTGTAATAAGTTTAATAGGTTATTATGGTATGCCTTAGTATGTTATAATAGTAATTGAGATTTGAGTCTATTATCCACAGGTAAAAGCAGTGTTCAACCCCATCTACATAATTATTTATATGATGGTCCACCTATGAGTCTTAAATAATATTATACGACTTTTAATTGTATAAAAATAAATACAAATCAAGTTTCGATTATTCTCTATTTTAGTCGGTTAGGCCCTACTGGCCATTGATCCCTAAGAATCTGCATATTTGAATATGATTTTGTAGTATAAATTTAAATAAGAACATGATAAGAAAAATTGAAAAGCTAGTTATATATTATCATGAAAGTTTATAGCACTTCATTGAATTTGATGTATTATTCCTTTCAATATATTTTAATAAAAATTATATATTTAATTATGAAATTATATATTTTACTAAATTTTTAACTCCTTATTTTTATTTTCACTAACCCCTTCAAATGAAATATTCAAATACTTGTAGAATGATTTGGATTGCAGGAAAATCAGTCTGAAGGAATAGAATTAGAATTACTAAATGTTCAATGTTATATTTTAGTTTTTGAATAGCAATTCAAGATATTTATGTTATTCAAATAATTTTTTATAAATTATGAGATGAATGTTGATTTATTCAGTATCTTGTGGATATAGTTTATGTTATTTATTGTTATAAGTCATGGGATGTCAGTCATCCGACAATATGACAGCAATGAGATCTTAGTTCAATTAATTATGTATTCTTATGTTTATATGAATTAGACATAATTTCTTATATATAATCCGACATCACAGTTTCATTGGTGTAAGAGCCACATAATGATGTAGCATTTTGGGTCATTTGCTTAAGTTATATTATTTTATTTTGATCGATTAGATATCGATATGAAGTTCACATTTACGGTTAATTAAATTGATAATTAGATAATGATTAATATCAATAATTATTTATGATAGGATTAAAATTTGGAACATGACCTGTCAAAGGGGTATCATAGAAATTATAAGAAGAATATTTTATTTTGATTTGAGGATCTAATGTAATTAACTATTTTGTGATAGGATTGAAAGATATTGTCAAGATAATGAGTAAACATTAAACCCAGCTCTCCCCATGATTGGGAAGAAGTGTATTTGGCCATCATGGCCAGGATGATAGATGTGATGGAATCTAAGGCCTGAGGATCCCATAATCCATAGCTAATGACAGCTAATCCTACAACAACTGCTTATAATCATTTCATCAATGAGAGGGTGTTAGAATTTATGGATGATCCAAACCCCTACAAAGGTAGAGATTTAGATCCATCGGATCGTAAAAGTTTTCATCATCATACAATACTCGGAGAAGGACAAGGTGATGTTTGCCTCCTATAAGCTGGAAGAAGAAGTAGACCATTGGTGGTTGATGAAAAAATGAGATGTGGGATTGGAGAATGAAGAGATTATTGGGATATATTCGTAGAAGTTTTCATGGATAAGTATTTCTCGACGTGTCTACGGAAAGAAAATGAAGATGAGTTTGCCCGTTTTTGGTATAAAAATCGAGTAGTGGTGGAGTATGATACTAAGTTCACAGATCTATCTAGCAATGCCCCTCATGTGGTTCATGATGAGACGAGGAAGGTGAGGAAAGTTTTACAAGGCTTAAATAATGCAATTTGAAAATAGGTTGTGACGCTAAAATTGAGGACTTATAGAGATGTGTTAGACCGAGTTCCTTGTTTCAATGAGATATAGAAAGATAAGGTTTTCAAGAAGAAATCTGCCTGCTGTGGAGGCTAAGGTTTGGGATTGATAGGATCTCATAAAAGATCAACGCTAGCAGACAAAGGAAAGGAAGGAGCTAAAATCTAGGGTACACGGGTCCTCAATAATTAATACTTGTGTGCCCTCATTATAGAAAATCTCTTGAAGGCCATGCTACAACGTTTTGGGTGCATGTTTTAACCGTGGCCAACTAAGACATATGATCAAAAATTGCCCTCATCCCACGAGGCAAATGGCAAGGAAGCTAAGTATCGAATTTGGGAAGAGCATGCGCAATGATGGCCCAAGATGTAAACACATCACTCATAGTGGTTGAAGATAAACTTATTATTTTTAAAACTTTAACTCATTTATTTTCAGATTCAGGGTTAACACCTTCATTTGTGTCTTCCAAATTCAACCATTATTTATTGTCATCCTGAGGATTATGGACTTTTCATTGGTAGTGTCAACACCTACAGGATCGGTTTTGATTACAGACATTATATATACTAGGTGTGTTATTTAGGTCAATGGTTTAGAGTTGATAGTAAATTTAATTTTGTTAAATATGCATGATTTTGAATTAATTTTAGAAATAAATTGGCTAGCTAGTTATATGTTAATATAGATTATTTTCATAAGATGATATATTTTGCGATTCTGGAATGTGAATCATTTTATTTTCAAATAGTAATATATAAATAATCCCCATACATGCTTTCGACATTACATGTTTTCCAATTGATGAAGAATAGATGCCAAGCCTATTTGGCTTATATAAGCACGATTAAGAGTCATAGTGTGATAATAGGTATGAACTCCTACGAAATATCTAGAGGGTGAAGAAATAGTAAGAGAGTGAGTTAAGTATTTAGTAAGATATAATATATACAAAGATATGCATATTATATTGAAAATAGATCATAGAAAGGAATAGGAGTCATGATACATGTCTAAATATACATATATTCACAAAATATTTTCATGATGTATTCAACTTTTTTATCTTGTACTTTCTCGACTTAATTGCCTGTACTTTTAAACTTACATAACTTGAGGAATCAAGACAAGTAAGCCTTACCAACTAATAGAATAGACAATCGAGGAAATGATTGTATTCACTCCATATAATTTAATGCATTTACTTTCTTATTACACCCTGAAGTGTGTGGTACATACCTATTATACCCAATAAACAAAGCCAAAAATTTACCCTTATTCCTCCATAGTGTTAGGGGCAATAATCGATTACCACTATAATATGCTAAAATATGTTAAAAAATATTACCATCTAAATAAATCATTGGTCTAGTTGGTTAGTTCTATTAAATTATTTGTGAAAACTTCTATACTTACTCTTAATTCTTTTTCTTAATTTTTATCATTTTTGAGAAAAATAATCATACTTCTTAATATCCTATGAGATTCCATTTATGCTTAAAATTGGCATATACATATATACTAAAATTATAATAATATATAGCATGAAAATAAGGTCTTATAATTTTTATTTGTGATGATATAATTAAATAAATAATATAAACCTTCGATCTCAGGTTAACCAGTTTACTAATAGGTTCATCACAATTTTTCTAATTGGTTCATATGTGCAGCTGTCGACTCACTTATAAAACAATATCCGATTTTCATACCGGTTCAACAGCCAGTTCACTAACATAAGAACACATATGTGCAACTGCCAACTTACTTCTTATGCACTATCCGATTTTAACATCGGTTTAGCAAAATTTTCCAGCCAGTTCACACTAGCATATAAACACATGTGTGCAGTTGGGTTCATCAACCAATTTATTAACCGGTTCTTCAAAATTTTGCCACCGCTTCATATTAAATATAAATGCATGCGTATAATTACCAGTTTAACTCTTCTATATTATCCAGTTTTTACACTAGTTCAGCGGCCGGTTTACCATGTAAATTTTTACCTATTGCCTTTCTAGAATTAGCATATTATATTGGATCGGTTTACGTAAATTTTTAAATATTTTTTTACCCGGTTCAACATTATATGTTGATTTTTCTGATGCCAAAATTTACATCTTGCTGGTTCAGTAATATGGTAGCTTGCATGGATTGAACCGGTTAGTTTTTTGGAAGGGATTTTAGTACCAATATCATGACATGTTAGCCGGTTCATTAACATTTCTAAACTAATTTTTGTAAGTCTTGAAATGGCTAAAATCCTTAAGAAAAACTCGATAATTTAACAGTGGGCATTCAGCCGGTTCAAGTTTCCAAACTGATTTTTATACACATTGAACCGGCCAAATTTATAAAGAAGAACTTCAGTACAGCAATATGATGAATTAGCCAACTCAATAAAGCTTCTAAATTAAATTTTTATGGAATGAATCGGCCAACAATAGTCTGAAAATTAGAATAAACTATTAATACTGTTGGTCGGTACTCCATTTGCATTTTCTCTTATTCTACATGATACTTCAATAGTTGCAATGGGGAATTAAGTATTGGATTCAATCAATACTTGAGGACAACAGTAAAAATTAATCAACAAATGAAGAAAGTTATAGTGTTCTTGCCTAGAATAAATAAAATTTAATCTACAACAAAATCGGGTCCTATGGCACTCTTTTCGTTCTTTCTTTTCTTCGGTTACTCCCTCTTTTACTCTTCCGTTTTTTCCTCTTCCTTATACTAATCTTAATATATTTGAGGAAAGATTGAGCTGACTTATCTTCTAACATTTAAATTAATAAGTTATCCTAAAAATTTAAAATGTGAGAAGGATCATGAGGAAGAGAGAGAAAAATAGAGGACTTGGCTTGTATTGTGTAGATGAATAAGTTTGTTAGATAATTTT
The DNA here is from genome assembly GCA_028571085.2 of Nepenthes alata. Lineage (NCBI taxonomy): Eukaryota > Viridiplantae > Streptophyta > Magnoliopsida > Caryophyllales > Nepenthaceae > Nepenthes > Nepenthes alata. The sequence continues at coordinate 6,092 of JAOVVI020010253.1, forward strand.
ACTCTGTACTTGTTGTCCAATTTTTATCTTTTTTTTTAAAAAAAGTGAGTATATTTATAATTATATTGTCAGTTAACAAAAGTTTCCTCAGTAAGAATAATCGGTTATGATTGAAATGGTTTTGCCTATTAAAAATTGATTAGTTCAACCGTTATTTTATATGTTTTGACTATGATATTTTTTAAAGACAATTCAACCGATGATGATGAATAGCAGTTGACATTAATCAGGACACACTTTCCTAGGCTAATTGTAGAATATAAAAATTATGACGTCCCAGCGCATCCGCATGTGGATATTGTCCGCTTTGGGCTGGGGAAACTTCACGGCGTCCCAAGCCAACATGCGGTCCGCACGATTTTGTTCTTGGCAGACGGAGTCTACCGCCCCCAAAACGCATCCACAAGGAAGAGGTATTCACGCGCTTATAAAGGCACGCTTCGTTCCCTCTCCATCCGATGTGGGACTCTACAGTCCACCCACTTTGAAACCCAGCATCCTTGCTGGCACACCGGACCGGATCCCGACTCTGATACCATCTGTAACATCCCCGACGTATCCGCATGTGGATATTGTTCGCTTTGGGCCGGGAAAACTTCACAGCATCCCAATCCAACACGCGGCCCATACGGTTTTGTTCTTGGCAGACGGAGTCCACCGCCCTCAAAACGCGTCCACAATAGAGAGGTATCCACGCCCTTATAAAGGCATACTTCGTTCCCTCTCCATCCGATGTGAGACTCTACATAAATTGTTTACTTGGTTCAACTATTTGATTGGGTTAACTATTTTGTTAAATTAATTGTCTAGTTTCTTTAATCACTCGGTTACATTAATTGCACGATTAGACATCTAGGCATCTGACAATTCGGCCCTATAACTTAATTTATTTGTCAACCATTTGGACACTCGATTATCTGTAAATTTTGAATAAAATTGGGTCTAAGGTGGACTGTTATTTGAACTTAGGCATTGTTGGGTGCCAATATAGGGGCCCATAAAATACGACCTAAAGGAAATGCCTAAGTAAAAAGCCCAAAAATATGTCCCTAGACCAAGTGGGCTACACAGCCCAGGAGACCCAAAACACGAGCTAATGTCCCAAAAGCCAAAACTACGACAAAGGACCGAGAGGTCCCTTCTATCATAAGAAGTTCGAGGACATCGCGAACGGAAGGCGACACCCAGGTACGAGGACAAGAAGAGACGCGAGGACTCACCACCAAAGGACCAAAGATCCTCCAAAAGACAGTTAGTGCCCGAGAGCTGCCTTCTTCAGCAAGTCCTCGAACTCACAAAGAGCCAAGGCACGCCGCACAAGGGGATGATGACTATCTCATGCACGGCCGAAAGCGCCAACTAAGCAACTTCGCCGATTTCCAAGGAACTTGCGACTACTACTAGACGTCGTCTCCACAGAACACGCCTAGTCAAATCAAAACTGACACCTGGACTCTACACTCCTGACATGCTCAGGCCCTACCCACGGCGTCCTACCCTGCATACGCCAGCGACATTAAATGCGACCAATGGACAGTGGATAACCTCTCAGCCACCCGATGGCCGCCACGTGTCTCTTCCTCAATGGCACAATTCCCCTTATAAATATCTTGCAAAGCCCTTTTTTAAGGGGAGCTCATTCGAAGACGAAAAGAAAAAAAAAGGCTTTGACTCTCTTGGCTCTTTCTTCATCTCTTCCTAACAAGAAGGAACAGAAGGGCGACAAAGCTTCAAAAGAGAGAGATTAAGGAGAAATAGTAAAAATACTCCCAAAGTTTGTATTTTGTAAAGACTTCCACCTAATAGTGAAGCGTTTCTAAGGCTCAGGGTCTCGTGATTTTTTCTTTTTATTTAAGGGGAGGTTTTTCACGTAAAATTCGGTGTCTTTCTCTCCCTGTCGATATTTTCACACTCTTACATATTTGTATTACACCAGACCTCAAAATCTCGAACGAACTGGCATAATTAGCCAATTTATACTTTCTTATTTATAGGTCAACTTTTTTTGAACTCATTATATGCTAATGGATTGGGTCTAGCTTGTTAAGGCTATGCCAAACCAAATGTACCTTTTAAGGAGTCAAAATTTGAAGAACAAAACTGTTTTTTTTTTAAATTAAAAAAAAAATTTAAAAATAGTGACGTTTTTTTATAGAAAGTATTTCGATTAGAGAAAATATTCCATGCACTTTAATTTGCATGTATACTGTATTGGGATTCGGGAAAACTTTATTTTTTTTATAGAAATAGAGATATATATTCTTCTAATATCAATCATATATTATAAAATATAGTATTGTAATTTACTTATATTTTAAAAATAAAAAATCAGTTAAGATAAGTTATTTTTAAATAATTAAGATAAAAAAAATAAATATCTCTACATCTTTAAGAAATAAAATCCTTTTACTTTTAAGTTTAAATTTATAAATGAAGTTAAAAATAAAATATTTATTTTCCATTTAAATTTTTTGCAATATAATAAATTAATACGTTAACGTTTGTTAAAAAAATATGAAAAAAATTAATGCCGTCATATTTTTAATAAAATTAAATGACAATAATTAGAACACATTAAATTTAACACTAAGCATAGGAAGTAAGGACTACATACAATGATTGAACGTTATTACTTATATTTATTGTTTATTTATTTTTATTTTTTGCTGGGCGGCAAAAAGAAGATACGACGACTGAAATTTGAGGTAATGGCGATAGTCGATTATCAGACTTTTTAAAGAGGGACAATTATGAGTCAACAGAGTATTCTTCTGAGCTGTCCTACCTCCAGCGACCTCTGAGGGAGAAGACGGCGAACAACAGAACCCGGTGGAGAGAAAAGAGGAGGGACACGGCTCTTTGACAGACGTATCGATTGTTTGTTTGCCAATAATGCAGGTTAGTCCGAATTCAACGGGCTACATTTCTGTGTTAGATCTGTGCTTTCTTTTCTTTTTCTGTTATTGTGAGCTACAGAATCCAAACTTGAAGGCTCTATTTTTAAAATTTTTCATTTGTTTTGATGTTCTAGACTAGAACGGTTAAAGTCGGCAACTTATCGGATCTAGCTACTGAAAGAGAAATTAACGAATTTTTTTCGTTTTCCGGTGACATTGAGCATGTTGAGATCTGCTGGTTTGCTCTCTCTCTTTCTTCTTTCTGTCTTGCTCTACTCTCTCAAATCTAGGGATACTCTAGTGCTTAGCTTTTAATTGTGCAGATTTGATTCATGAATCTTTAAAGAAAAAACTTTATCTCCAATGCAGTGAATCACGGCGGTCGAAGGCGGCATTTGTTACATTTAAAGAGACAAAGGCGCTTGAGATTGCTCTATTGTTATCGGTATTTTTCTATTTGTTTGTTTCAATTCGGTTTTTCTTTTTGTACTTTTACAAGATAAATGAGCTTCGTGTTCACTGTTATTGTTAATTTGTTCTTCAATGCCCCCTATTCCTTTTCTTGCTTATTGGCAATGTAATTTCTCTAATGTTCACGTTGTTCTGGATCAAATTTATTGCCAATCAGTAATTATGAACATGTTTATGCCGAAAAACTTGTAGCTGCTGTACTTGGAGAAAAATGGAGACGGTATGAGTTTGATTTTGTGAAGAACTCTCAACTCTTTGTAATAAATCTTTTCCGGAGCATCATTTGGTGTTTTCTCTTTTAGTGAATTAGGATTGTTGGCCGATTCACCTTTTCATTTTAATGAATCAACATTGTAGTTTCATCTTATTGTAATTTTATGGGTGAAGTAAAAAAACTAAAGACCGAAATGGCGCAGCTATGCTTGCCAGCTGCTGGTTTTGATTTTTATTCTTAGGCCTAGTAATAGCATTACTGCCTATCCTTTACACATAATGAGAAGAAGCTGCGATTGGGTGTGCATTTAATTGACTCTGTTAGCTAGCCTCATTAATGAGAAAATGGATGCCAAGGCCAGTTTGAGTTTTGATCTCCAAAGTTGTAGGTCTCTGCCTGCAAGCTATATCAATGGTTTTGAAAGAGAATTAGTACTACCTTCCAAAATGATTAAGTGCCCATGCACTTGGTGGAAAACCAATGGATCACATATAGTTTATAGTCATACAAATCACCTCAAGGTGTATATCATTTGGAATCTAAACCAACAGGTGTAATGCTAGAGGGTTGTAAACAAATGGAATCTAGCTATTTTTTTCTGCATTGAAGCTCAGTATGACATCCTACCCTACTCATGCTTGTAGCATAGTGGCATAGCTAATCTTTAGCTTGAATGAACTTTGAGTGGCCCTACTCATGCTTGGCGTGTAGCATAGTGAGCTAGTTTGAGCTTTGCAATTTATAATCTTCCTAATAAAAAACATTAATTGTCTGCTTTTCTATAATAATGTTTCAAAATATAATGTAAATAAGTAAGAGGAACATGAACCTAATTGTTGAGAACCAAGAGGACTGGACTATTGAGAATACTTAAGCAGCTTAAACCAGATCACATAGAACTAGTGATGACCAAATGGTTCCAAATGTATTCTTCCAGTTATCTTGTGCCATTTTTTGCCACTAGATAGCTCCCAACAGTTTGTCTACTCACAGACAAAGTGTCTAACTATCACGTGTCTTATTTTTATAGTAATAGCTTTCCACAAAAGTGAGATACAAGATTTCTTACATTCCTAATTGACATCCAATTGCATGCACACAATCCAACATTGTCATTTCTATCATTATGTACATCGTAAGGTATGTGAAATGGCAACGATGTCAAGTGGGGCATAGAAAACCATTATAGTGTAAGCCACGGATTTTTGAAGCTGCTAGCTGATATCAAACTACAAGGGGTAAATTTAAGATTAACTATAATGTTGTTTTCTCTACTCTGAAGTCGTCCTCATACACATTGAATCAGATTTAGGAACATTTCAAGGGGAGATTTTGATTGAATATAGTGTATGGCTCAATTCTAATTCATATTGAATCACATTGCTAATTCAAATCAAGTTATGAAGTCGCTAGACTGTGTTAGATCATAGATGTATTAAATTTGTCTGTGTTATAACTTTGTGCAAGTACCTGCGGGTAATAGCTTAAAGTTTCCTTGGATAATAACTTAATTCAATTGCCTGATGTTCCGGAAAATTGATCAAAACAATTGATGAGCTGCAAGGATGGTATCCAAACCTTTTAAATTAACTGTTCAACATACTGAATCGCAAATACTAAACTTCATCCCAATTAAAAGGCACGTAGACACACCGAAAATGTATCTATTCTAATTCATAGCCCTCAGATACATTATTTTTGATGGTTTGTACTTTGTACTCCATCTAAAAGTTTATTGTAGTCCTCATTTAATGCTCCTACTTTATACTGAGAGTTTAAAACATGTAAGTATCATTGTTCTTGGAATTAGTTCAACCAGATATGAGAGACTTTTTGATTGATAACATTGTTGAAATCTAAAATGGGTGATAGTAACAATAGAAATTTGTAGTCCTACTAAATGGAATCAACCATATATATATCTACTTCATCCATTCCATTCAATTTAGTATAATGTCTTTCGAAACTACGACCAATTTCACATCGATTTTATTGCCTCACTCATGTTTTGGCCTACATCTCCCTTTCTGGCTTGTAACATCCCGCACATTACTCTTTCTCCTTGGCAACTCCTTTAACCTACATTGTAAGTATCCAAAGCACCTTAATCATTATTCTTTTATTTTTCTTCTATATATGCTACTTTTAAATGGCTATGAGTATATTTATTCTTTATCTTTTAGACCCACTCATCTATTTTAATACTCTTATTTCTATAATATTTACTTTTTTTAGATGTTTAATTTCCCAGCATTTCAATCCATGAAATATAACTGGCATAATAGCTGTCTTATTTAAAAAAAGAAGTCTTTTAAATTTTATTTGGTAAGTAGTTTCCTTTTAGTTTTAGATGCATATTTGATCATAGAGCACGTCCAATGCATTTCTACATTTCATCCCACCTACATTGATAAATAATTCAATTATTAATTCTGACTCATTCTTTATTCTATTCAAAATTACCAAAATTGTACTTTATGTTTATATTTAATAATCCTAAGCCCTTTAGATTATGGATCTGCTAGTTGTATTTTATATTTGCATATTCTATGACCGTGTCGGAGTATTCGGTATCTACGACAACATTTGTAACAACCCAAATTTTAAAACAAGGAAGATTCAATCATCAAGTACATCGGCTTAAGATGGAATCAGGTTCGGCCTTCCTTGGGGAAAAGAAGTCCGGACTGCATTGATAAAAGAAGTCTGGATTTCCTTGATTAAATGAAGTCCGGATTTCCTTGGTAAAAAGAAGTCCGGATTTTCCATGGTAAAATGAACTCCGGATTTCCGTGGTGAACAGAAGTCCGGATTTCGTTGGTGAAAAGAACTCCGGATTTTCGTAGTGAACAGAAGTCCGGATAATAAGAATTTCGGATTTCATTAGTGAAAAGAAATCCGGATTCCCTTAGTGAAAAGAACTCCGGATTTTCGTAGTGAACAAAAGTTCGGATTTCCTTAATAATAAGAACTCCGGATTTCATTGGTGAAAAGAAGTCCGGATTCCCTTGGTAAAAAGAACTCCGGGTTTCCGTGGTGAACAGAAGTCCGGATTTTCTTAGTAATAAGAACTATGGATTTTATTGGTAAAAAGAAGTTTGGATTTACCTTCGTAAAAAGAACTCCGGATTTTCGTGGTGAACAGAAGTCCGGATTTTGTTGGAGAAAAGAAGTCCGGATTTCCCGTGAATTAAGAGCTCCGGCTTCTGATACGAAAAACTACTCCGGAATTTCCTTTGTGGAAACAATCCGGATTTGCTGTGAATAAAGAGTTTCGGCATTTGACACTAAAATCGACTCCGGATTTCCCTTGGTGGAAAATCAAGTCCGGCCGTGTAAGCAGCCTTAAAGGCCGAAGTAACTTTATGGTTGGAAGAAGCCGAAGTTGATGTTGATGAAGGAGCTGGAGTGATGACTCAGGACGTTGGGAACACACGACATAAATAAGATAGCAAATTTCAAAGTTTTGAAAATGCAAAGTCATAAATGACAACCT
>JAOVVI020010255.1:0-13168 GCA_028571085.2 Nepenthes alata
TTGTTTATTGTGAATTGTATTATTAGTTTGATTAAATTTGATTGGAGAAGTAGATAACTTAGTTATTGTTTTAGTTAAGTTATCTTTGGTTTTTGGAGACTTTGTCAAATCATTTATCTTCTTTGTTAATTTATCTAAAAATATTTTTCTTTGTTGTGCAGAAAGTGTTAGAGTAACGCGTTCCATAATAGCACATGCTTCAATTTGATCTATAATGGATACTGTTTTAGTTGGTCTTGACTTAGGATAAATTGGAGTTTCTAAAGTAATTTCTTCTTCATCTTCACTATCTTCTTCATCTATTGGATTAAGAAGACGATCTAAATAAAATTCTTCTTCAGTCGTTTCTTCCCATTCATCTTCTATTTCGTTATGTTTAGTTTCTGTGTTAAGGTACAAATCATCTTTCTGTGTTTGTCATATTAATAATTAAATAATTATTATTAAAAATATTTTTTATGAATATTTATTTTTATTTATTGACAATTATATATAGGAATGTTTATAAATAAAATAAAGTATTATTTAATTCAGAATTAAGTTCAAACTCTAATTCATTAGTTTAATAATCTCAATTAAAATAAGCTTAGGTAACATTTCTAAAAGAGCAATACCATTGATTTAACATTCATATAGATATGACAATATAAAATATATGGGTATTTATCTTTTTTGTATAATATATTATTTTTAAAAATCACAATATATATATTTTATGATAATATCAACTAATCATAAGTCAAGCTATTACAAATAAAATTTAATTATTTAATTTATTATAAATAAATATATTAAATTAGTTTGTGAAGTCATTTATTTGGTTACTAATTTTAACCTAATATCAAATAATTATATCTGGTGGGTCTAATTTTGTGAGCTGATTTAGAATCCACATTATGGCAGATGAGTGGTCTGTTAGAAGTTTCACTAAGCCTAATGCTAGGCCACCGAAGGTCCACCAAATAGCTTGCATAGTTAGGGCCACACAGCTCCGTAGCCCAAGTCCAACAGGCAAACTCGCTTGCTCCTGCTAGCGCATGAGTTGCAGTGGTCATTTGACAACCATATCAGTGTCAGCCCAACAAATCTTCTTCCAAAGATTGTGTGCCGATGGTAATAACTCGGCGCAATTTTCACTTTAAGACAACTACCGTAATCGTGATAAGAGAACTACCCAAAATAGAAAGGGAAGTCCGCCGATAGTCAAGATTGTCTTGTCGACCAAGCACAACTGTCAAACAGCTCAGCTTTGGTGCCCAAGAATGTCTAACCCTATATATCTCCTTCCCATTAGTAGAAGAGCAGAGGACTTTGAACCTAGAGAACTCTGGGCTTACAGAGGAGGAAAAATAATAAGATAAAAGAGGAAAAAAGGAAAGAGAAAGCCATTTATACACATGGAGAAGAAATCCAAAGAGCCATAATAGACGCGGAGAAGATAAAGAAGAAGCAAGCCATTCTTTTTAAGCCGTCTGAAAGGTTTCGCTCTCATCAATAAGTGTGTGGGTCTCGCACTAGCTCCAAGTTCTCTCGTTGCACAGCCTACGTCGGTAACTTGTTGAGTGAAGCGGCGAGAACACCCTTCTTCCATACTTAGAGAAGAGATCGGTGGATATCTTTCTCACCACTGACGCATGAGGTCCCATTCTTCCTCCAGTTAGCCACTCTTCTGCAGGTACATTCATCAGACAAGCACCCTGCAACGAAGGAACTACTCTCTTCAGAATTTTGCCCTTAGAAGTAGCCAAGTCCTCCATCTCTAAAACCGCCCATTGATCGGGCGCACCTAACGGATCCCAATTCTTCACCTTCCTAAGCCGCCCCTAGTCGAACACACTCAATAAGAGCGAAATCCTCCAAATCTCCAAAGTCGTCATTCGGTTAGGCGCACTCTGCAAAGCCCAGTCCTCCAAAGCCGCTCACTGGCCAGGCATATCCTCGAAATTCAACCCTCCATCTCATAAGCCGCTCATCAATCGGGTGTACCTGTAAGCCACCTATTAGTTGGGTGCATCTATAAGTTGCCTCTCGTCCGGGTGCACTTCTAAATCACCTCCAAGTTGAGCGCACCTAAACACTCAGTCCTCATTACATATATCAATACATTTATCTCATATCATTGTATCTTTTTATCAATTGAGAAAATTTTATGACTCGAGTGACGGAAGCTATATTGGGGTATGAGTCTTGCCAATTATCATATTTTTTATTTTTAATTGTATTGCGTAGAATACAGGTTCAAAATAACGGAGATCAGACCCGTTTAGTTCGATTCGTTTAGGAAGATCAAGTGGTTCCCTAATCCGTACAACAATTCAGATTTAAGAACGCATCAATATTCTACAAATAATTAATAATAAATATTAATTTGTTAAATATTTATGCTATTAATATAAATAAACAAACTTGTTAGTTGTTAAAAAATTTTTAAAAATAAAACTAAAAATAAAACAAAAAATTAATAAAAGTTATTTTCTCACCAAACGTGCCGCGTCCAGTGGTCTCCCTTCTCCTTCCCAGGCGTTATCTCCTTGCTATCCGGCACACTCCTACCGGCAACCCCAGCTTCCCCACTTCCGGCCCGTGATTAGCTCGCTCTCCGCGCTGCCGTTTTACGACGGAGCTTTAAAAGCTTTGATTTCAGTTGGTAAACTGCAAATCTTTTCGCGACTTCTGTGCTGCTTCGTCGATGACTTTTTCTAACTTACCTGATACAGTGAAGAAATGAGACAAGAGTATTAGCTAGTAATTACTTTGTCATACATAATCTACACTCGTGGTGTGAGATGATTTTAATTATTCGTTGATGAAGCATGGGTACGATGTTCAATTTGAATTTGCATGTAATTTTGCTTCTTATGTGAGTTTTGTAAGTTTAGGGGGGCCTAAAATTGGCAATTTAATGGAGAATTTTGAGCTTCTGAATGGAGATATTGAATTCTCTCTGCGTGGAGTTATTCGGTTAACAGCCTTCCATTTGAATGTGTAAAAATGTTGAAGTTATGTTACCTCGTGAATCCATCGTTTGGTTACTTGTTATGAATATGTGAATTTTGGCTTTTCGGAAGGAGAGGTAGCACTTCACGCTAATCTTAAAACGTAACTGATATCGAACTTTATTGGAAGTGGTGTACTTTATGTAGTGGTTTTTCTTTTTAACTGATGAGATTCATGTTGCTTTTAAGCAAATAATGACGTGACAGTTATGTCGAAACAGTTTATAGACATTGGTTCAAAAGTCATTACGTAGAATCTATCATGAGGAGACCCTTATGGTGTATCGCAGTTAATAAGAACAACTTGTGACGTCACAACTGGATTTGTCGTCACAACTCACGAGTTTAATACCAAACCTCCATATCTTGGTCTTATTTGATCCATTTGTTTTGCAGGATGGGGCATGGATCTAAGGTTTGTTATGAAACTCTGTGCTAGATGATGGGAGAGGAGATAATTCATCATTTAAAAACAAAAATACTCTCTTATGAAGATGCAAAATGTCTTAGTAGAGTGATGAGATCCATCTGTTTGAACCCCAAAATAGATATTTAGGTACTCAATAAGTGGCTTGGTCTTCACCAGTTGTATACTTTTCCACCTCCTCCTCTAGAAGTTCCAAGTTGAGATTTCTAGTGTGAGTTTCGATGTCTCATCCATTGTGGTCTGCACATATTCTTGGCTTTATCATAGTTTGCTAGTTTTGGCGAGTTTTGTTCATTAAGTTGTTAACAGTATGATCAAAATCCTGTTTCTTGTTTGTAACTTTTCTTTTCCTTTAGTTGCCCCAGCATTGGATTTTTCTGTAGTTGATTCTTTTGACTGCACAGTTAATAGCAATGGGATTCAAACAATCATGTCATGGCACAGCTGAATAAAACTAGAATTTCCTGTCAAACATCAGCCACCCTACTGCCCCTATTGAACTTGTATACCATTGCATATATAGTTGTCAATTTGGATTGACGAGCTGAAATTGTAACTGTTTAGGCTTTGGTTTTTATACATATTGAACTAGTTGTTTGAACTTGGAATCTGGAAAGAAAATGTTGTTGTAGAAAAGATGCTGCTTTGTTTGGAAAGAAAAATGTAGGTATGTCCTGGTTCATAGAACAGTAAAAGGGAGAGTTATGTGGCTAATTCCAGAATAGTGATTTGTGCTGCTATGGTCTACAATTTGTGGTCGCAAGTACAGAAGACAGCTCAGGACAAAGGGGTTTATATGTGGAGAGTCTTGTAAGAATAATCAATTATAATGTTGAATGTACAGTGACCCCTCCCCCGGTTTGTTGTGGTTTTGTAATGCAGCAGCAGTTTGCTCTGGTTTTCTCTGTAAGTTGACTTCCCAGGGCTACTGGGATTGTTATTTGTACTTTAAGACATTGGCAAATAAAATTTGCATTCTGCCAGAAATATAGTTGATAACTTTTGCTAACTGCAATTGGTGACTTGATGGATAAATTTCAGTTGTAGTGAAGAGTATTGCCTCATTAGGCCTCATTGATTAACATAAGATGGTGTTGGGTGCGACATAGTATCAAAATGGTTGATTTGATATGTAGTGTTAGGCATTGGTTGTTTTAGTTGTAATGTCAATGTATGTGTTTGTAGTAGGAGGACAAGGTGTGGTTGTGGTTTTATATTTAAGCTGCCAATTCGGTTATGTGCTCACAGAGCATTGACTCACTTTGAAGGTTGATTGTACACATGGCATTCCTTTATATGTTGTTTGTTTTGAGATCTTAAATATGAAGTTAACTATATTTTAGTTGGATGATTGATTACTTTGGTTGCATTCAAGTGTTCTTCTGATGCTCATTTGGTCTAATCGTTATATATCCTGGCATTTTCTGCCAAAATGCTGCGGTTATAGTTTGGAAACAGTCCATGGCTTATTTGGATCGTCAAGCTGGTTCCCCATTGGACTACAATCATACAATTTGGCAAGACCAATCCTTTTTCAAGTGGAGAAAGAGAGATGCACATGTTCCACTGCATTGCCATGAGAGCGTTGAAGGTGAGATTTTGTTTGTTTACTTTCTGGTTTTGGTATGGTGCTCAAACAATTTGAGATGGTTCTTTGTGCATGAGATTTTGGTTATATTGATTTTTTTTTGGCTATCCTAGGTGTTATACCTTGAGTTGTGTCCCAAACATGACCCTTGATGGAGATGGTGGTTGTATCATAGGAGCATTATTTATTCTATTTTACTGGTTTGTGCCTTAATGTGTGCCATAGGAGTATTTTTTATTCTATTTTACTGGTATTTGCCTTTTTAGGAGTCATGCTTCTTTTGTGGGTGAAACTGCTGGTGTCTGGTAACTAAAATATCACTTACATGTACATATATAAAGAACTACCTACTAGGGAATGTAGGAAATTGAGAGGAAAGGTGTGTTCTCAAAAGAAAATGGAAGAGGAGAAATGCTAAATTACAATTTGGTGTAGTCACGTTCCATATTTGAAAGTCTTGACTCTTGTGGAGGGTGAGTATAGGTGCCTGAACCCAATCAAATATTGAAAAACTGATCCAACTGACTTGACCTAGGCCATTCTAAAATGAGTTTCTGTTAAATATATCCCAACTTTGTAAATTGACTAATTGAAGCCAAGATGATCTTAAACTGAATTTACCTGAAGGGCTGAATGATTGGACTTGGAAGAGACCCGAACTCAATTTTGACCCCAAACCCCAAGTTACAGGAACCTGAATTATCATACCCTTGGATACCCATTTACTTGAAGTTACTGAGACCCGAACTTGCCCACACCCGACCCAACCATAACCTGATCCCAATTGACCCTTAAATGCACAACACTTTATTATTGGAAATGTTACTTCATGAATGAATATGACAACTATATTAGCCATTAGTATTACTATTTATTGAAATTTGTTTTCTTAAAATATATCATAATAGGGTGATGTGGGGCTTTGAGCTAGTGGATGGATGAGTAGGAGCAGATGCTTGTGACATCATTTGCAGTTGGCTGATGCTGATGGATGAAGAGAGTAATCATTAGGTAGGATGGAATAGAAATTTCATTTGTGCTTTATTCCCAGTGGAATTACTATTCCACTATTTGGTTGTATTAGTAATAGGAATAACAATTATAAAAAAATTTCTCATGGTATTTTTATTCTTGATTATCAAGGAATAAATATTCCAAGATTTCTTTCCTATTTATCTTTACCTTGAACTACACCTGATCAAAATCATATTCAAGTTGGACACGGATTGGGTTTATATGAAAATTTGTAATTGCTAAGTCGGTCTGGGTTGAGCCGGATATGTTCATAACGTAAATCAGGCCAGTTTGGTTCTGGATATGGATTTTTTTACTTTAAAGTATATTTTTTTAATTCAAAGATACATAAAAAATAAATAAAAATATAAAATATTTCAAAATTCATAATATATAGATTAAAATATTATCTAATTATATATTTAAATGAAAAATATTTAATACAATTATTAATTATATAAAGATATAATTTATTGAAATAATCTTTTAAATTTGGTATTTATTTGAAATAAAAAAATATATTTGCAAAAAAATTCATAATCCGGGTCGGGTAAGCTCGAATCAGTTATTTTCACTCGTGGTCATACTCGATCCTTAAAAAAAATTGAGCCTAATTTTTTAACCTTGTTTGTCTATAATATTGATATATCTTTACCAAATATTATAAACTTTTGGATGGGTAAAGACTAGGCTGATCAGTTAATTCGATTTTGATAAGGTCAATTTAAACTTTCTAATATATGTTGGAATATTATTTTTTAGGTAAGGGTAAAAAAGTTATTTCATACTAATTATTTGGTTATTCCTCTCGCTATTATTGTATAACAACCATTAGAAAATTAATTTGTAATTTAATTTTACCTATTTGAAGTGTCTAACCAAACAAGGAAATATTAATTATAAATTTTATTCTTATTTTATTCTATTTCATGAGAATATTTATCCTATTCCTATTTTATTCCATTTTAGCAACCAAATATAACGTAGATGTCTTGTAGCCAACTAGGAATTCACAGTTGCAGACTGATGCACAAAAAAACCTATTAGATTTCTAGTGGTTGGTTAGATTTCACAATAGTCATCCGATTCAGAAAAAATGAATCAATTGTATATCAAGTTGATTCAATTAAATATTCAGGTAAATGCATGAAATTTGCTTTTGCAACCAAAATAAATAATCTGGATTCTGATATAACAACTTTGACATAGAAATTTGTGGTGTATTGGGGTTGTTTATGGATAGTAAATCTGGAAAATTAGATTAGGAAGGGAGGAGGAGGCAGACTTGGTAGGGAAAGAAGGAAAAGAGATGAAGGAGGTGAGGATTAGATGAAGGTGATGAGAATCAGATGAAGGAGAGGAAGAAGAGTAGAGAAGGAGAAGACAATAGACATACAGAGGAGAAAGAGAAGGATGAGAAGAGAAGGAGACTTACACGGGAGAGTGTGAGCAGATCTGAGGGAGAAAGAGATTCAACTCATTTCATTCAACATACTTTCATCTGTTACAAGTATCTTATTTATACTGCACAGCTGCCCTTACAACTGCTTTTAGGAAGGGAGATTTATAACTCATTTTTCTTCCAAAACACTTACTAATTACAAACTTCAGCATGATGCAATATCATTACATTACAAAATTTACCAAGGAAGAAATGATTAGGGATTGAGCAATGTTATGGAAAAATGTTCAGTCTCTCTTAAATCTCTACATAACCAAATGACCGCTTTGAGTTCCACCTGAAATTGACAATCCCTATTTTTCCTTTTTTCCTTAAAACATACCACATTTTGTGGAAGCAACCCGATTTTGAGTTAGCACTAATGACTTGCCTTCAACTTTGATGGAGTTTGAATCTTCTAGCATACTCGAATAAAAAGCAGAAATCTATTAATTGAGGGTGCAACTAGAATGAGTTTCATCTGATGAAGATAAAATCATGCACATGAATAAATAAAACAGAAGGTGTCAGTGACTAGAACCAATGAAATAGTAACTTCTGGTAAATCTTGTGTGCATGGCCTGAAAGCAGGCATCATTCTCCTGGACCCAGTGTGAAAAATGTTTACTTTCTTGGAATATAAGCCTAGGAGCTTGTTATTGTTCATCTGTATTTTGGTTATGTCAAAGTAATGTCTATGGAAGGAAATACTAGGGAAGAACAACAATGATAGTTTGCACATTTACAATGCAGACATTCAGAGGGCCAGAGATAGATGTGGGAAATACTTAAAATGTAGATAGGAGAAGAAGCTGTTTTGCATATTTCTGGTGGCTTTTTCCCCCTATTGGGACATGACAGTGGAAAATGATGCATCGACTGACATTTGAGCAATCTCTTTATTTCAACTTTAGAACAAAGCTCTATTCTGTGATAAACTCTACTATTCCTGCCCCTCCATGGAGGCTAAGAAGGGCAACAGAATCAGGATAATTTTTAACACTAATTCAAAATGCTTCCTATCATTGCCTTGATTATTCTTCCTCTCTTATAGTTTGTCCGCGTGGAGTCTCAAATAGTGTGCAATTTATTGATTGATAACTTGGTCCTTTCTGTAAATAGGATCTCTGAGATACTGGCATGGACGTAGCAAAGTGGATTTTCTGGCATCCAATGTGGCAGTTTGGGATGACGATGCTGTTTCTGCAGCTCTTGATTCTGCTTCTTTTTGGGTTAAAGGCTTGCCTTTTGTGAGGTCTTTGTCTGGCTATTGGAACTTCTACTTGGCTCATGGTCCAAGTAGTGTTCCTGCAAACTTTTATCACAGTGATTTTCAAGATTCCACGTGGGGAAGTTTGCCAGGTATTCATAGTCTCATAATATTTCATTTTTTTTCCTAACAGTAAAAAAGAAAATCGTGGCGGAAAGTAGAAAATTAAAATGGCAGGTATCTTATACAGAATTTTTTGCTAGGTATTACACAATTATATATTTGAAGTGTGATGAGTTGGAATGCATATGAAACTCGCATGGTCACATGCTGAATGTGCATTTCTTTCTATGTATAGAAAATGTTATGGTCTGAAAAAATTTGGAAGTGGATACAAATTATGTGGATTCTGCCATAGGTCTTTATGAAAGAGGTGGGGGAACAAGGTTACTTTCAAAGCATATGAGGAAATATTGAAGCTTGCACTAATTTACTGTAAATAACTCTATGCTAAGATCTCTATCTTGGTCCTCTTTAATTGGAAAACAGTTTTCTGTTTTTCAATTTTTAGTTTTCTTTTTCTTTGAACTGTTTTCCAATTTTTAGTTTTCTTTTCCTTTTTTTACTTTTCTATTTCATAGATTTTTTTGGAAAACATGTTTGTTTGTTGTTATTAGAAATGTAAATATTTTTATGAGTTAATATTTATTAATAGTTATTTGTAAATTTTCAATCATTTGACGTATGGTAAAATTTATTAATTGGCAAATTATTTGATAAATTTACTCAGTATATTCATTTATAATAAACCGACTAATCAAATTTATTTTGTGATTGTTTGGTTCATAATTTTTGAAAGTTGCAAAAAACATATATACTGCATAATAGCAAATCGTATGTTGAATGTGGTTCTTAACTATAATTTTTTATATGAAATGATACATGCCTATATATTTGATTAATGTGCTTTGCGTCATTGATGTTGAACTATTAACTATGTCTCTGTTAGAATGTGGGCTCATTTAATTTATGTTAAGTCATTAGACTAATGAGTCAAACTCGAATTTAATTTTATCATTGCAAAATCAATGGCTCGAGTTTAAGTCAACTAATATTTTATCTTTTGTTGTCTTATGGATGGGTCTAGTATGCGCATGGGTTAGCTTGGAATGAGGCCCAACCCACTAAGAGGTCCAATTGGGCAAAGAGGCCCAAAGAGCATCGTGCAAAGCTCAGCACCGCGGAGTGGATCCCAAGCCCTTCCGACAGCTCCTGACATACGCCCAATCATGGTCCGCATGCGCCTCCCCTTTCGACGGCGGTAGATTAGCAGCACAGAGCTGCAGGCTCAGGGAATGCCAGTTAATGGCGGACGTGCTTAACTTTGTCAGGCCGCTGCACCTACTGATCGACAGCGGCTTAGCAAATCCTAGCAAAAAGTAGCCAGGCCCCTGTCGGCCACGCCCGATGACGGTCCCCTTGCCACCACAAGATGACAACTGACATCGGTTGCCACCGCTAGTGCTCAGTAGGCGTCGAACTCAGGCAGGACACTTGTCACAGGCTTCGACGCCTAAATCCGCCACCACGGAGCTCTACAAATACCCTTCTCCTTCGCTGGAGAGGGAGAGATCATTCAAGCTAAGCTTCGGATACAAAATGGAGCCCAGACTCACAAAAAGCGAAGAAAGAACTCAGCTCTCTTTCCTCCAAAACCGTCGCTCCCGTCCAGCGACTGTAGTGAGCCACTCCCTGAAGCGCACTAAAGGAGCCCAAGCTTCTAATCCTTACTCGCACCCCCTGCATACGAACATCATTGCATCCTTCATTTCGTTTACCTTCACCTTCTCGCATCTTTCTATTCTCTTGAAAAGATTACCGACTTAAATGTTGGAGGATAAATTGGGGAGTGAGTCCTGCAAATCCTCTGACTTCTTGTTAGCTGTTTATGGTGCACAGGGCTCAGGTTGAGGGACATGGAGACTAGACCCGTTCGTGATCGACCCGACGCAAGGAATCCGAAAGCTTCCTAATCCACACGGTAACCTGGACTTGAGGACGCATCATTGGCCATTTTGTGGGAATGACAAGAAAAGTCTAACCACCTATTATCACGTCCATACTCAAAGTCGGAAAATGGTCAATACCAGAGCGCAAGCTAGTGCGCCAGTGAGGGATATGACAGCCCATGACGATGACCCCTCGATGGGTAGCCGTGCAGGTGAGCAGCCCGAACCTGACGTGCGCAAGTGGCTGCCGACGTAGGAGGCATGAAGCAGATGCTCCAGATGCTGTGCGTTCGGACTGGCACACAATGGTTGGGAGCTAATTCCCCCGGTCCCCACGCGTTGACCTCCAGACGAAGGGGCCGTGGGTTGAGGCTCCTAACAGCAAGAACAACAAGGCTTGACGACGTCTGGGCTGAGGCGGCCTCAGGCAGCCGGGCCCAAACGTCACCACGGAGTCTCCTAAGCAGGGAAGCACCGGAAGAAAGTCCGGAGCGGTGGAATCCCCGCAACTCTTGCAGTGACCGGAGGCCTGTAACCCGAGGGGAGGGCTCTGCAGTACGCGACTGCGGCATGCAGGCAGCCGCTACGACCTGCGCGCATATTCAGGGAGAGATTGGCCGGCAATCTCTTGACTTAAGAAGGTCGCTGTTCACCATGGACATCTGAATGTAGCTGCTCCCCCTCAAGTTTAAGATGCCGACGTTGGATGTGTACGATGGAAGTATGGACCTAATGGACCACCTGGACTACTTTCGGACGCTGTTGACCTTCCACGGGGTGAGCGAGTCCACAATGTGCCAGTGCTTCCCCTTGACATTCGAGGGGGATGCTAGGCTTTGGTTTTACGGCCTCCAGCCGAACTTCATCTGATCGTTCGATGAGCTCACCGACTGTTTCTCGTGCCAGTTTGCCTCTAGCTGAAGGGAGGAGAAGTAGCCCTGGCACCTCGTCTGCCTCTGGCAGATGCCCAATGAGAGCCTAAAGTGCTTCCTGAACCGGTTCACCCCGGAGGCCCGCCGGATCTCCCAACTCTCTGACGAGATGAAGCTGAGTGCCTTTATCGCCACGTTGGCGGTTGGGGAGCTTTTCAAGGACCTGGTGCATCAACGCTCTAAGACCTTTCGGGAAGTAGAGGCCATCGCTTGGGCTTACATCGTGACTAAGGAGGCTAACGAAGCAAAGCGTTTTGAATGAGTGGACCGACAATCTGAAGGTCCGACCATGGGGAAGAAGAGAAATGGAGACGACAGTTGCTCCCGGGAACCTTGGAAATAGCAACGGTTCGAGCAGGGTTTCCGAAGGGAGTACAAGCCTCTTGCCCTGGCGCCCTTGAATGACATTCGCTCCAACATCCTGATGTAGATTCGGGACGAAAAGTTTTTGAAGTGGCCAAAGGCGCTGAAGAACCTAGAAGCTGAAGACCAAATTAAATACTGCCATTTCCACAAGTCTCTGGGTCACACCACGGAGGACTGTTGCACCGTGCAGAAGGAGATCAAAAATCTGATCCACCGGGGGCACCTCATACGGTTCCTGAGAAGCTCGGGGCAGGCCCCCGAGGCAGCAGGCAATGAAGCCAAAGAGTAGCCAAGGAACTTTGTTGCCGTCGGGGCGGTCAATATGGTTTCGAGAAGACCCGCCAAGAGTGGTGCCCAAGACCGTTTCAAGGTCGCATCGAGCAGCAAGAGGGCGAGGGTAGGGGTTAGGACTGATGTCATTAGTTTTAGCAACGATGATATTACTCATGTAACGACCTCCATTCCGACCCTCCCTTCATTTTAGATAATACGTTAGATTACCAGTTGAAATGAATTTTCATTGATAATGGAAGCTTTCGGAATTCGTTATACCTCAACGCATTTTTTAAACTTGGATTGAAAAGAACCATATGAAAGCAGCCGAGGGCTCCTTGTATGGCTTGGACAATGAGTCGGTGCCCATATAGGGAGAAATCCAACATGAGGTCACGATGGGGACTCACCCACGTACGGCCACCCGAACGCTCACGTTCCTTGTCGTTGACTTGCTGTCTGTTTATAACGCTATCTTGGGCCGACCGTTTCTAACCACCTTCGGGATGGTGACGTCAATCCCCTATTTGAAGGTGAAGCTCCCGACGCTGTATGGAGTAGGGGAGACACTGGGTGACTAGATGATAGGACGGACGTGCTACTTGTCCCAGGTTGCTCCAGCCACTCTCAGTTGGCCAGCTGAGGATCTAGACTTTCGAGATGAGTCCACCCTGCAACAGGCACGACTCAGTGAGTCGACAAACTTGGTTCCCTTGGACCCCAACAAGCCCGTGAGCTGCATACATGTCTGCAGCTCCCTTCCAACGTCGGTCCGTGACCAACTCGTGAGCTTCCTCAGGCAGAATTCTGATGTCTTCACATGGACCCCTGCGGACATGCTTGGGATACTGGTTGGAATAATGTTCAACAAGTTAGGTCTCAATCCCTTTCACAAACCCGTTTGGCAAAAGC
>JAOVVI020010256.1:1093-13168 GCA_028571085.2 Nepenthes alata
TGCCAGCTTCACAACAACCTTCACCGCCAGCCATCCGTGGATCTGAAGGCCCTTCAGGCCCCTTCGCCCTTCGCGCAATGGGGGCTCGATCTTCTCGGCCCATTTTCCATTGCCACGGGGCAAAGGAAATTCATCATCGTGGGCATCGACTACTTCTCCAAGTTGGTCGAGGTCGTCCCACTGGCAAAAATTACAGAGCGTAATGCCCTGGAATTCCTTCGCCAGAGCATCGTCTGTAGATTTGGTATCCCCGAGTTCTTGTGAAAACGTTTCACCAAGTATTGCGCCAGCCTTGGCATCAAACTGGTCCACACTTCGGTGGTATACCCTTAAGCGATGGATAGGTGGAGGTCACAAACTGAACGCTACTCCACGGGTTAAAAACTAAGCTGGAGGACGCTGGTGGCTCCTGGGCGGACGAGCTCCTTTCCGTTCTCTGATCTTATCGAACAATCCCAAAGGAACCAACGCGCGAGATGCCATTCAGCCTCTGTTACGGGACTGAGGCGGTAATCCTGGTCAAAATTGGGCTTCCAAGTCTTTGGGTGGAGTCCTTCGACCCACTGGCTAACTCCCAAAAAATCAGGGAGCACTTAGACTTGTTAGAGGAAGCCCGCAAAGCCGCTAGAGTACAGACACCGGTCTACCAACATCGGATTACTTGATACTATAACAAAAAAGTTAAGGCACGATAATTCGATGTTGGAGACCTGATCCTACGAGGCGTCGAGACCACAGGCAAGCTGGCCGGCAGCAATATGCTCTCCCCTAATTGGGAAGGGCCTTTCCTCATCTCTGCCGTCCTGCGAAACGGAGCCTACAAACTCTGGAGCGAGGACGGAAAACTGGTTCCGCGAACGTGGAATGCAATCCACCTCAGACGCTACTTCCAGTAGCAGACGCAGGTACGCATTTGCATTATTGTGTGCACTCGCTTGCTTGTTTTGAATTTGTAAAAATAAGTGTTTACTTAGCATACTTCCTATGTGCATGTACATGTGACTTATTTACAGGTTACCCGACCTAGACTGACCCTAAGTCGGGAGGGTTTTCACCCTCTCGTTAATAAACCGTGGTCATCCAGGCGGCCCACAAAAGGTCAAACTTGAACCTCAGTCATCCGAGCGGCCCATTAGCGATTGTATTTAAACCTTGGTCATCCAGGTGGCCCATAAGATGTCTATTATAAACCCTGGTCATCCAGATGGCCCATAAGCGGTCTAATATGAACCTTGGTCATCTGAACGGCTCGTTGACGGTTGTATTAAACCCTGGTCATCTAGACTTCCCATTAGCGGTCGTATTAAACCTTGGTCATTCAAGTGGCCTGATAACGGTCAAAATCTTAGGCGACTTACGCAGCACATGCAATGACCTCCTCTACAGGAGATAGCGCGATCAGTTAGCGACGGTTAAAGGGAGAAACATCCTTCTCCAATGTTGGCCGCCCAAGTCATCACTTGGAGGGTGCCACTAGGTTGGTTAACACAACCACCTGCCAAGCCTAAGGACTTCACTTCTTAGGCAACCCAACAATGGCAGTCGGCCAACCAAGTTGGCCGCCCAATGCAACAAAGCATGCAAACACAAGAGGCAGTAAAAGCAAATGGACACAAAAGTGAAAAGAACTTTCATTTTATGGTTTCGAATGTGTTACAAATTACATAAGTACAAAGGAGACAAAAGGCTAAGGGGGCGGCGGATCCCTCTGACTGTCCAAGAGCTCCCCCACGAGGTCATCTATATGCTACACCGTACGGTTTGCTAGGTTGAGGAGCTCAACGGGGAAGTCGGGATCGATCAACCGCATAACACGCTGACAAACGTTGACCGCCTCCTACAACCACGCGTGCATCATGCCCTCGACCTCGTGGGGACGAATCCGAAGACTCAGATTATTCTCTAAGGTTGCTACTCGCTCAGAAAGTCATTTGATGCGCACTTTGCCTCGATCATCCTCCTCTTTCAAGCGAGTAACCTCAGCGTTCAAGTTGGCATTCTCCATTTCCACTCCCGCCAGGACAGTCTCGAGGGAAGCAGTCTCCTCGCAGTGCTCTCCTCCTGAAGCAGCCAGCCTGGCATCCAGCCAGGCAATCTCCACCTCCCTATCGACAATCGCCTGGTCACGCTGGTCTACCACCTTGATGATGGCAGAAGCCAGCTTCCTCGGTTGTACAAGAGATAAACAAAGAACAAGTTAGAAATTCAGGAAAGGAGAAAGTACGTGGAAGGCAACACCAAGAATCATACCTCCCAAAATCTCCTCGCGGGCCTCTCGGGCCTAGCCTTCAGACCTGGCCCGGCGGCGGTGGACCAGGAGCGGCATCCTCTCGAGCCGAGCTGGTGGCAGCCTCCTCCAGAATGCTCTCCAACAGCTCATTAGTATCGTCCATAGCGACAGCTGGCTCCTCGACTGCAGCCTCCGCAGCTGCTGCTGGAGGATCAAGCTCCACCATTGGCTCCACAACAGGAGTCTGCGCAACTAGAGAGCTAACGGATGGCTCCTGCGCCTCCACCACTGGCTCATAGACGGGCTCCGTAAAGGATTCCGTCAACACCACGCAAGGAACCACTTGCGGTGCGGGCTGCGTCTGGATGACGCCTTCTCCTAAGTCCACCGGCCAATCCTCGTAGGTCTCCTCCATGCCCGCAGTACTGTCAGGGCTGCTGCAGATCTCGACAACAACATAATCGACGCAGGATGACGACGATGAAGGCGTCTCTAGCACCTTCTTGGGCAATAGGCTAATAAACCCTTCATCAGTAGGCCAGATACGGATGATCAGGCCCTTGGAGTCCTCTGACTGCATCATCCTTGTTGGTGGCATGGGCTTTTAAACCGGGGAAGGCGATCCCCAGTTCACCATCCTGGTCTCCGCCCTAGAAACCAGGAAGTCTCTATTGAAGTCAGCAGTGTTTTCTTTGACCAAATCGGTCAACCACTCCAAGGACGCCATCTTCGCCACAGACGGAGTCCCTGTATACACCTCCGGAACCTGGCCCCAGTCCTTCACAAGGGGCCAGGTTGTCCCCACGCTCACAAAAAAGAACCGTTTCTTTCACTTCTTGAGCAAGTCGTAAATGGTCGTGTTTATTTTTAGGCTAGGATGGGGGACAAGCGATATCCACTCGCCTCCCTGGTTTTTTTTAAACAGGCCCTTCACCATCGCCATCCTCAACTTCTTAGAATGCTTACGGAGGAAAATACAGAGGGTGCAGAGATACTGGATGGCATTGGCGTGGAGTTTGGTGATTGGTACTCGTAGGGCTCGCCGGACGGACAACAAATCATCTGGAAAAGGAAGACGGAGGCTGCTCCTCAGGTGAACCTCATACACTTTGATGTGCCCTGCCGGTGGAGTAAGACTCTGTCATCCTTGCCCGGGACCCTCCATGTGATTTTCTTTGGGATGTTAAACTCAACGCACAGTGCTTTAACATCACCCTCTCTGAGGACAGAGGCGATATCGGCGCCGGAGGCCATGGATTGCAGGAAGGGCTAGGGTTTCTGAGAAGAAAAGTCGGAGACGAAAAACATGAAGGCAAGGAGGCGTAGAAGAACTTTGAAACTTGCAGGGAAACTGGAACGGCAAAATGCTTTAAACCCCTCAGAAAGGACGCCGTCAGTCTTGCCACGTGTCACCTCGCTGTTTGACCCTTCAAAAAGCGGATCTCTGACGCATTAATGGCGAGGATATCCACCAAACCAAAAGAAGACGCGTGTCTGCTTTTGGCCTGCAAGCCGGCTGGTGGCCACGCGTCAATCAAGGCTGGCAGAAAGTCTTCTGAAACTGACCAAGGCGGTCAACAATTTTGGTCAACGTTCTTCTCCGGAACTGACTAAGGTTGTCAACAGTTCCGATCAACATTCTTCTACGGAACTGACCAAGACGGTCAACGGTTTTGGTCAATATTCTTTTTTGAAACTGGCCAAAGACGGTCAACAGTTTTGGTCAATATTCTTCTCCGAAACTGGTCAAAGATGGTCAACAGTTCTGGTCAATATTCTTCTCAGGAACTGACCAAGACGGTCAACAGTTCTCGTCAATATTCTTCTCCGAAATTGACCAGGACGGTCAACAGTATCCTTCACGGGGTTAAACTGGCCAAACTTAGCCTTCAAGATCATACGACAGGGCTACTACTGAACCTCGATAAAAAAGGACGCACTTGAGTTTGTGAAGAAGTATGAAAGCTGCCAGCATTAGAGTATCCTTCACCGCCAGCCATCCGCAAACCTGAAGACACTTCAGGCCCCTTGGCCCTTCGCGTAATGGGGGCTCGATATTCTCGGCCCATTTTCCATTGCCACGGGGCAAAGGAAGTTCATCATCGTGGGCATCACTACTTCACCAAGTGAGTCGAGGCCATCCCATTGGCAAAGATTACGGAGCACAACGCTCTTAAATTCATTCGCCAGAACATTATTTACAGATTCGGCGTCCCTGAGGTTGTCGTGACCGACAACGGGACCCAATTCTTAGGGAAACGCTTCACCAAGTATTGCACCAACTTTGGCATCAAGCTGGTCTACACTTCGGAGGCATACCCCCAAGCGAATGGACAGGTGGAGGTCACAAATCGAACGCTACTCCACGGGTTAAAGACTAAGCTGGAGGATGCAGGGGGCTCCTGGGTAGACGAGCTCCCCTTAGTTCTCTGGTCTTACCGGATAACCCCGAAAGAACCAACTGCGAGATGCCCTTCAATCTCTATTACGGGACTGAAGTGGTAATCCCGGTCAAAATTGAGATTCCAAGTCTTAGGGTGGAATTGTTTGACCAGTAGGGTAACTCCTAAAAAAGCAGGGAGCACCTAGACTTGTTAGAGGAAGCTCACGACGTTGCCAGAATGTGGACAGCAGCCTACCAACATCGAATTGCCTGATACTATAACAAAAAGATAAAGGTGTGACAATTCGATGTTGGAGATCTGGTCCTACGAGGCGTCGAGGCCACGGGCAAGTTGGCCGGCCACAATAAGCTCTCCCCTAATTAGGATGGGCCTTTCCTAGTCTCCGTCGTCCTGCGAAACAAAGCATAAAACTCCGGAGCTAGGATGAAAAGTTAGTCCCACGAATGTGGAATGTGATCCACCTCAAACGCTACTTCCAGAAAAAGGCATATGTACGTATTTGTATCATTGTGTGTACGCATTCGCTTGCTTGTTTTCATTCGTCAAAATGAGTATTTCCTTAGCATAATGCCTTCCCCTTCCTGTGTGCATATATATATATATATGTTAACTTTGCAAGTTACCTGACCTAGACTGCCCCTAAGTCGGGAGGGTCCTCACCCTCTCGTTGATAAACCCTAGTCATCCAGGCGTCCCATAAGTGGTCGAACATGAACCTGTGTCATCCGAACGGCCCATTAGCGGTCATATTTAAACCCTGGCATCTAGGTGGCCCATGAGAGGTCTAGTGTGAACCTCGGTCATTCGAGCGGCCCGTTGGCGGTCGTATTAAACCCTGGTCATCCAGGTGGCCCATATGTGGCCGGATCTAAACATTGGTCATCCAAGTGGCCTGTTAGCGGTCAAAATTTTAGGGGGCTAGCGCAGAACACGCAACGACCTCCTCTACGAGGAGATAGCGTGATCAGTCAATGATGGTCAAAGGGAGAAAAATTCTTCTCCAACGCTGGCCGCCCAAGTCAGCACTTCGGCAGCGCCACCAGGCTTCACTCACAAGCCACCACTGCTAGGCCGGTTAACACAGCCGCCTACAAAAAGTCTAAGGACTTCACTCCTTTGTCAACAATATAATGGCCGCCAGCCAACTAAGTTGGCCGTCCAGTACAGTAGACATGCAAGCACAAAGTAGTAAAATTAAATGGACACAAAGTGGAAAAATTCTCATTTTATTGCTTCCAAACATATTACAAAGTACATAAATACAAAGGGAAGTCCAAAAATCAGCAAAAGGCTAAGGGGGCGGTGGAGGCGACGCCTGACCGTCTCGCGGATCCCTCACGTGACTGTCGCGGGTCTGGGCGGACCTGTTGGACATATTCAGCAGGTCCACCGGGAAATTAGGATCAATAAGCCGCATGATACACCGACACATATTGACCCCTTCCCACATCCGTGACCACATCAGCTGCTCAATCTCGTGGGGGCGTATCCGGAGGCTCAGGCGGTTCTCCAGCTTCGTCAACTGCCTTCCAAGCTGGCTAAGACGCCTGGTGATCCGCTTATTCTCCTCTCGCAGCCGAGCATTCTCCTCTTTCAGACTAGCATTCTCGGCCTCTATATCAGCCATAATGGTCTGTAAGGCGGCGGCATCTGACCGGTACTCTGCCCCCAAAACCACCAATTTCACGTCCAGCCAGGCGATCTCTACCTCCCTGTCAGAGATCACTCGATCCCGCTGATCAATCACCTTTGCAATGGCAGCCAGCACCTTCTCCTTCTGCACCAAAGAACAAAACAAATCAGAAATTCTAAAGGAAAAATTATGCAGACAGTATCACGGAAAATTATAGCTCCCAGAATCTCCGTGCGGGCCTATCAGGTCTGGCCTCCAAGTCTGGCTCCAACGGCGGCAGGCTGGAAGCAATGCCCTCACGAGCGGAGCTGGCGGTGGCCTCCTCCAGGAGCCCCTCATCAATGTGTCCACTGCGGCAGTAGGCTCACCAGAAACGGCCTCCACTGTAGTCGCAAGAGGGTCAAGGTCGATCACCGGCTGCTCAGCCAGTAGCTGCATCGCTGGTGAGCCGACTGACAGCTCCTGCGACTCCACCGGCGACTCACAGGTAGCCTCTGGTAAAATCTCCATCTGCATCGCTCAAAGAACCACCTGTGGCACAGGCTACGCCAGAATAACGCCTTCGGCCCTAGTTTTCGGCAGGTCCTCAAATGACTTCTCCATCCCGGTGGCGCTACCAGGATCGCTGCAAATCCCGACAGTGATATAGTCGGGCCTCAAAGACGATGAGGAGGGCATCTCCACAGCCATCCTTTTGGGCCTTGGGCCAATGAAGTCATCATCTATCGGATGGGGATGGATGAGTAGGCCCCGAGACTCCTCCGGTCGCATCATAACCGCCGATGGTGGTGCCTTGAACTTCTGAACAGGGAAAGGCGGTCCCCAGTTCACCTTCTTGGCCTCTACCTTAGAGACCAAGAAATCTCTCTCGAAGTGAGAGAGATGGGCCTTGACCAATTTGGTCAGCCACTCCAAGGACGCCGTTTTGGCCACAGACGACGTCCCCGTATAAACCTCCGGCACTTAGCCACAATCCTTTGTCAAGGGCCAGGTTTCAGTCATCTTCACAAAGAAGAACTGGTTTTTTCAGTTCTTCAGTGAGTCGTAGATCGCCGTATTAACCTTTAGGCCACTACGTGGAACCAGGGAGATCCACTTTCCTCTCTGGTTTATCTTGAACAACCCTTCACCATAGACATCATTAACCGCCTAGAATGCTTACGAAGAAAGATACAAAAGGTGCAAATATATCGTACAGCATTGGCGTGGAGTTGGGCGACGGGAACATGCAAAGCTTGGAGGATCGACTGTAAGTCGTCCGGAAGAGGAAGACGGAGACCACTCCTTAGGTGGGCCTCATACACCATTACGTGTCCCACCGACAAAGAAAAGGCCCTATCGTCCATGTCTAGAACCCTCCACGCGATGTCTTTAGGGATATTGAACTCAATGCACAGCTCTTTTACGTCGTTCTCTCAGAGAACAGAAGGAATATCGGCAACAGAGGTCGAAGCCATGTTCATAGAAGAATTAGGGTTTCTCTTTGGAATGAAGGAAGGTTGAAGACGAAGAAGCAGAGCAGATGGTGTGAAAAATGCTAAGTTTAGAGGAGGGAAACTTAAACGGCAAGGTGTGAAACGCCTTAAACCTCCTCGAGAAGGCACGCTATCATTCCTGCCATGTGTCGCATCCCAAATGGGCTTGTTTTGAGCAAATCTTCTGACGCATTAATGGCCGGGATAGTGGTTCAACCGTGTGAAGACGCGTGTCCACTTTTAACCTGACAGGCCGGCTAATGGCCATGCGTCATTCAGGGCTCATACAAAGTTCTCCGGAATCTGGCCAAAGACGGTCAACAGATCCGGTCAACCTTTTTCTTCGGATCTGACCAAAGACGGTCCACAGATCCAGTCAATTTTCTTCTCCGGATCTGACCATGGACAGTCAACAGATCCGATCAACCTTTCTTCTCCGGATCTGACTATAGACGGTCAATAGATCTGGTCAATTTTTTTTCTCCGAATCTGACCAGAGATGGTCAACAGATCCGCTCAACTTTCTTCTCCGGATCTAACCAGAGACAGTTAACAGATCCGGTTAACTTTCTTCTCCGAATCTGACCAGAGACGGTGAATAGATATGGTCAACTTTCTTCTCCGGATCTGACCAGGACGGTTAACAGATTTGGTCAACGCCTCACCCTTTCGTGGAGTTCTCCAAAATTTTCAAGCAGCAAAGGACAGTGAGGAGCATCCCATCATGAACATACCGGAGGCCAGAATTCTGGCCACCAGTATGGGGGGCTAGTGATGGGTGTACAGTAAATGGACTGGCTCGATAGTCAAAGGCAACCCAGATCCACTGTTGGACGATCAATGTTGGCCCAATAGGAAATGAAGGCCGAATTCCTGAAAGGCCCAAACACGCATCAGACAGTCAATGCTGGCGTTGACCGATTGAGGCACAGGCAGGCGGCCGACTCGCGCTCAAGACGGTCAACCCGTGCGTTGACCAGAATCACTGTAGCAGCGAGCCAAGAATAAAAACGTTTTTACGGGCCTGGCCCACTTGGGTCTACGCTCTAGCAGGCGGTTAGCAACGACTCTTTTCCTAGCCCTACGCCTTCCATAATTCCAACAAACTCCAAAAAAGGACGTTGACATGATCAGCGCCTTTCCCATAAGGAAAGCGAGAGATCTTCCCAACTCCTACCAAGTGAAGTCTTCCAACGGTAATATACTCGTAAGGAAGGTAGAAAATTTGGAAAGCTGCTACCCACCAAAGAAGGAAACAATCTCAGTTAATTAGGCAACGTGTGCCTTCCTCACAAGGAAGGCCGCCTAAACATGGCGCAGGAGATCATATCTTCCAACCGAGAAAGATCACCCAGCCGCCATTAAAAAGAGCCCTAGGGCCTTCGCTCAGGGTATGCGAACAACCTCTCACACAACGCCTACTACTGTGCTCTCAATACACGCTCTCAACTAGGCATCCCAGAACGATTTTATACTCTCTCTCTCTCTACAAAGCATCCTAACTTGCTGAGAGAAAGAGCACAAATAAAAGGCATACGAGCGCTTTTTCTGTTGACAGTCGCCTATTGTCTTCACCCACCATCCAGATTCAAGAGACGTCATTGCCTCTCTTTCATCTGGAAACCTACGCACTCTTACATTCTCACCCTCAATTCTCATTTTCAGTTACCTTTCCAGATTTCGAAGGCTGTTTACTGACTTGAGCGTCGGAATATTTTCGGTGGGATAACTTTTCGCCAACACACTGACCTCCTATTCGTTTTAGTGGTGTGTAGGATCCAAACTTAATGAACGGAGCTGGAACCAGGACAAACAGATCATCCCGAATTTATTCAAAACTCAAATCTAAGGACGCATCAAATATATTCAGAAATTCTAATATATTAGACATGTTTAGGGGTTGCATCCAACTCTACAAGTGAGAAAATATAATGGCTTTGTTCTTTACTTATAGAAGATAGCATATAGACGGCCATACCTATTAGTCTAAATAGTATTGCTATAGCTCAAAGTTATTGAGAGTATATATAACCCTTTCTCAAATTAATCTCTCAGTATTTGATTTTCTTATTTATGTATGTTTTATATTTTAATGTGTTTTCCTGCATTAATTTGTATTGATATTTTATTTGAGATTAGCAGGTTTTATCCATAATTAGGATTCGGTCAGTCTAGCGTATTTGAATTATGTGATTTTATTCTGGATTATATTTCATTCCGAATATATCCCAATGGGATTATATTTTGAGTACGAGATCATCTTTGGACTTTCATTGTCGGGCCTTTGAATTTGTGATTTTTTTGCGTGTTTTGAATGCGTTTATTACCCTCCTCTTGATTTCAAACGTTATTCATTATTGTATTATATAGATGATTGTTAAGTTTTTGATTTATATTTTTATTTGTTATCCCCTTAGAATAATGGACGTAGATATATTGTAGGAGTTTGGATATGATTTCATCACAACCTCGTTTATATTTGATGAGTTTTAGTTTTACTTTTGGATTGGGAATGTATTAGATGTATTTTGGACATTGAGATCGGCTAAATGTAGGCCTATAGTTATGTATCGGATCTATTTGGACGTTGTGTTATTGGATATGTATATGATTGGTTGTTGCATTTTCTTATGACATTGTGGAATAGGTCATGATTATTTTATTATCCGAATGAATTATCCAATGAGATTCTGTACTAATTATTATTATTATGATTGTCATGTTTTGCTATATGGATATTTATTTTATAGCATCCAAATTTGAGGATTTAAATTTTGGTTAATGTTATATTTTGGGGATATAATTTTGTAAGTCAAAACTTTGGATTATGATAGGACCTGTTTTGGTTTGAGTTTGTGACAAATTATTCCTTTCTCATAAAACAAAAATGAATTGTTGGTATTTATATTACTATTTCCACGAACAACATGGACAATTTGTAGCATAGCATACTATTATGTATGGCTAAGAAATATATAAATTATATATTATATTAATTATAAAGGTTATGCAGATGTGACATGTGGATAGAAAATGTTTGTATGTATAATTTATGCATATAAAGATATTTTAGTAGGATAGATAATTATTTTAAATTTTTTTAAAAAAATCATTAAAGTAGCCTAAAAATTATAGAAAATTAAGGATACACATACTTATTCTAGAATGTGCCTGAGTAAAGAAGGTGTTAGAGACTTTAAAATATTCTAAAGGAAAAATATTTATAAAAAATACTCTAAAACATTAATCCTATCAATTTTATAGTAGAGGATGAAATAATGATCCAAGTTATTGATTGAGAAAGTAGCATTTTCTATATAAAAGGATGAACTCCTATCACATCTTCTATCCAAAAGTCTGATTATTGAATTCTTAATCTAAAATTATTAAAATTTAATTATTTATTCTATCGACATAAAACTCAAAATAATATTAAAATGCAAACCTAAAAAATTAAATACTAAATAAATAACCCAAAAAATAAAATAATAAATCAATCATAAGACCCAAGATATCATTTCCAAAAATGACTCTAAATACCGACAAAATATCATCTCAAATTACACGTAAGGAATAGTATCCTAATTAAATCAAACTAATTAAAAATTATAATTCAATCAAACCACTTAAAAAAACTAAAATCAAACTCATACAACGATATCATACATTGTTACCATCCGAAAATATAATTACTTAATAGTTAAAGTAAAATTAACTATTAAATTACTGTTATGTTTAACTTTATACATAAACTGATATAAAAAAGCCTATTTCCTAATCTCGAACAACTTTCCTTCAAGCCAACCTACTTGCAAATATGAAAAAAACAATATAATAGGAAATTTTAGCGAATATAAAAATAAAAGTGAGTCAATTAATTTATAAAACATATAAATTTTTATAAGTAATATATATATATATATATAAAAAATATACTAGAATATATCATGGCGAAATGTCTAGAAATCTGATAATATTATTTCGTAAACTCATCATGTATAATTTAAACTGAAAATCTATTTAATAAAATAAATAATTTCTAAAATATACTCAAACCATACAAAAATATAGGAGACTAAAAATTGGTGATGACCCTACTAATAAATATAAAATATCAAATTATGGGTTATAATTATTTTTATATAATTAAATGTCATATACTATTATTAAACTATTTACATATAGCTCAATTAATGGAGCTGAACCTAACTTTTCTGGCCCACGTATGATAGGTGCAATATTTGATCTATTTATAATATATTAAAACATATTTAAATAAATTTTATTAGTTTTTTACAATGATCTATATATAATCGAATTAAAAACACTACT
>JAOVVI020010257.1:0-13168 GCA_028571085.2 Nepenthes alata
TCCGATAATTTTCTCTTTATGACTTTTTCCAAATGGAATTGGATTCCTTCTTACATTTGTAGTTAGTTTTTTCTTTTATTTTTTGAACTTCTAATTCAGTGGTCTTGGTATGATGCTTGAAATCACGCAATTTAGACGGCTTTAATTGATACATGAACTGAGGAATTTTGACTCCCTTTAATTAATCACGTTCTCCATTTCTTTTAAATTAGAATTGTTGAAGAATTATAAAATTTTGTTAATACCGATCGGCTATATATCTGTCATATCATTAATGATTATGAGATAATATTCCTTTGGTAGCGCACTCATAAATATCTGTCATGCTCATATTACATTGGAAACGGGCTTGGCCTTGGATTCTTTAGTGACTAAAATTATTTCATTTAATTTTTAACAAGTGATTGAAATTACTAGTAGGTTCAGATAGGTATGAATTTATAAAATTTGATTAGAGGTGGGTTCCTTTATTTCTTCATGGTCAGTTTATGACCCGAGGCCTAATATACTAGACACAGTGGTATAGTCTTTTGAAATCTAAATGCTTTTTCTACTAAATCTGTTTGACATATCTTTTAGCTAGCATTTGTGAAGGTACCTTAGTACAAGTTAGTACTGGGAATATGTTTTGCCCCCTTCCATACTTAGGGCAGACTAGCCACTTTCGATCGTCTTTATTTTATCAATCAATTCTCCTTATGTGTTATTGTAAGCCTATTATTCAATTTCATTAGCACATTTTTTTTCTGATGTCTTGCCATGAAACAAGTTTCGACCCAAATTTGCAGTAGAACTGACTATTTGAAAGAACATGGGCCATGGGATAGGGATGTTGATGGGTTGTACACTCACCAAAATGTAAGGATATCAATCCAAGAGTCATTATTACTGTCACAATCTATTTTATCTAAAAAGTCATAACATAATAGTTTTTAACAAATTTTCTTTCATACTATCAACGACTGTCAGAAGATTTATTTAAAATTTCTAATTAGGAAATACTCTATACTTTGGTTAAATGATGGTGATTTTTCTACTATTTAAAGATGAAGTATTACTATATTAGTTTACTCCTTATAAAATCTCAATTACAACGCTAGTACATAAATTTGCATACACTCTCTTATTTATACTTGACACTTAGTTGGTTAGTGTCCTTTTCTCAAACTTGTTCGAGTGGGATTGTTTAATTTATCTTGCTCATTCCCTCTTTTTTGATTTAGGTTTGATTTTTTTGGATTGTATTTTGCCTAAGGATGAGACATTGATTGTATATTTTTGTTAAAATTAATATATATTATCACCCATCAACAAAGGACTCGTTTGAGAGCTAAACGTAGCATAATTGGTGCTCAATCCCTACAATTTTGTTCTTAATGCAAGTTCAAAGCTCACCTCATTTTATTCATTGGTCTTTAGTTCTATAAACAATAAAAGTAGTATAGTTAAAACTTAATTCATGTGATTTCGTGTTTGGCATAAGTTCGTGTCTCACCTTTTTTTTTCTTTACTGATTATTAGTTTTATAAACTGAACAATTTACTCATTTTTTTGATTAAGATAGCTTAAAAATTCTTAATTTTTTTTTAAAAAATAAAAGCTAGAAATTATATAATATATCTGGTTTGTTTCAACAAAAACATATTTAAAAATTTTTTTTCTATTGATTT
The DNA here is from genome assembly GCA_028571085.2 of Nepenthes alata. NCBI lineage: Eukaryota > Viridiplantae > Streptophyta > Magnoliopsida > Caryophyllales > Nepenthaceae > Nepenthes > Nepenthes alata. Next base: position 1,671 of record JAOVVI020010257.1, read on the forward strand.
ACTTTATTGGTATTAGCTTATTTAGTTCCCATAAGTTCAATTCTTCAGTAGAGAAAGGGAAAATAAAGTGATTCAACTATCCTTTAAAAATAATATGGATAACAAATGATAAATGATTAATGTGCTAGTTTCTGTTTAAAACCAAACAAAATAGGGTAAATTCAATTAAAAATGTGCATCAAATTCTCGACCTTAGATGTTAGATGGTGCAAAATGAATAGGGGTTAGAACTGCTACAATTATTCTAATAGGAGTTGCGTCCGTGTGAAAAATATTTTATATTTTTTGATTTATTTTGTGATATAAAATTTATAATTTGTTAAATAATTGACAGATATTTTTATTAAATAATATTTATTATTAATCACAAAAGGTTTTACAAAGATTAAAGCCACATTGTTAACCTCTTCAAAAGTGGCCCATCATGTCGTGCACTTTGAGTAATTCAATTTGTTTGTTTCCCTATTAGTACTAGTGAAAGGCAAGTTTAAAAAATAAATAAATAAATCTCATTAAATATATACTTATATGACCATTTTTTAAATATTTTAGGCAATATTTTTCTCAAAATTATATATTCATAATATTTTATGTATAAATATTTTTATATAAGTACACTTTTGAATAAACTCGACTATGATTGGAAATTTTGATAAGTACTTTTAGAATTTAAACATGAGGGCGATGTTGTGACCAAAGCAAAACATCAATTTTTTTTTTATCAAATGTCAACAATCATTTTTTTCCCAATTAGACTTGATGAACGAATATATAATTAGACATATACAAATTTTATAATAAAGTAATATAAAAAATTATTTTTAATTAAAAGAAAAATAATGAGAAAATCTTTGAACAGTATCCTCTATAATTGTTTGGTTACAAGTTACCCATTTGAGAATTATTTAAAAATTTGTGGGAAAAATATGTTAAGATTGGTCTCAACACATTTAATAATCAATAAGAATAAAATACAACAAAATAAACGAGTAATGAATTAGTAACATATCCTAAAATAAATGCTAGAATAATATACTTGTATTTGACAAATGATAAAACTCAAATGGGATGTTTTCATTTCTTCTCTTTTCTCTCTCTTGTCTCTTCCTTACGACACTCATTTGTATTATTCCTTCAAAATTTTATCCTAAAAATCAAATCAAGACTTTTCATATTAGTTCTGATACACATGTGCCCATCATACCGCATCAGGCATGACACACATGTACACCTTCTAGGAACACATCAGGTATTAAATTTTTTTCTATGGTGACACATGCAACTTTCATATGCTCATTAAAAAAATGCATTTGCTTAAACAAATTCTCGCACAATATCAAATGTTCTATTTGGTAACATGTCTACCGGCATAAACTTATAAGAAAATGATTCAAAATTTAATATATTTTTTATTTGGCAACTTTCTTTCCATAACAACTGGGGGTTTGACTCAGTAAACTTAAATAGCATTCCCTTCGCTCCACCGATATACTTGAAGTATTCTCCTCTCCTTACGTGACTTCACATCCATAGAATTGCTCCTGTTGAGTCTCCATCTCAGCTTACTCCAACCACCATAGCCAAACTATCTATTGGTCATATTGGCATTACTCTTGACAATCAAAGCCTTATTCCAATATTGGCTTAAATGCTTCTTTTCAAGTGCTATAATTGTGAAGCCACTGGTAAATTTTTAATCGGCTTTATCGAATGTTGCATATGTTTTCCTTGTCAAGCTTGTTAGTTTAAGTCAAATTGAACCTTATATCTAGAGCATGTGAACTCCCTTCTATATGAGTTTTGTGCCGTTGCTTATCCTAAACAAACATTCCAATACCTACAACTTGTGCTGTGCTATTTTTTCTTATTTTCAATACATTGTAGTCTCCGAGCATATAACATGTGAAAATACACTTCCTCAATATCTTACATTCGTCAACCAAATTGTTTTATGGCTTGTGAATCTCTGTATCTTTTCTATGTCGACAATTAGAAGGTTTTCATAGTTAGTGATAAACGCACAATCATTGTAATCATGATTCTTCTTCTTTTGGTACTCGCCACCATTCTTATTTTCTTACTTTCACTTGAAATAATTTTACTTTATATAGCACTTCTTGCCACTAGTAGCACTTGACATCCTTCAGCTTGGACTAGCTATGGCTTCTCTACAAGTTCACACCTCTCTCCGTCCATCTCCCATTCATCCAACCACTAGTTGTGGCTAGAGTACTTGGATATCCCAAAACCACATTATTTTTAATTTGCGTAGACATTCATAAATGAGGAAACGATGATCTCATTGAAAATGAGTATATCTTTTTTGAACAATAGCATCATTATAATCGTACAAGAATGGAAACGAAGCTAGTAAGACCAAAGTCTTCTCCTCCTTTTTGACTTTCTCATCATGTGCGGTCATTTGTGTCACAATCTTATCGGACGCATCAAAATGCTTGTCAAAACTTTTCATTCAAATAACCAAATTTCATAAAATTATTTCTTCACATGCAACCATATCATTAAATACTTGGACTTATATTATCCTTCAAATTTCATCCAAACCTCCATTGGATCCAATAAGTCGATAATCTTCTAAAAAGTATTATTCGTAAAAAATAATATGATTGTGAAATTGGCAAAGTCCTTCATGCCTTACGATTTTTCATCCTTTAATTTCTCTAATTTGTCCTCCTTTTTATTCACCATTTTTATCATCTTTTCTCGGATCAAAATATTTTTTATTTTTTCTTATCAAATAATGATATTATTTTATCCATTAAATTGTTATAGAGAATGATAAAGTCTTCGACAATAACACTATCATATTGTAATATCTTCAATTTTTATTCGGATTAATTTAATATTAATTTTAATTTTTGAGTAATTTGGGTATGATAAAAATTAATAAAATATTAAGAATTTTTAGAGGATATTTGAATTCGTTGGACTGGCACTCGAAGTGCGCTAGTACTATATCCTGAATATTGATTCAAATTTTAGAATAAAAGAAAATAAAAGCATAATAATAATAATAATATATAGTAAAAGAAAAAAATAAAATAAAAAAATAAAATAAAAAGAAAGGATAAGAATGGGGAACAGTAACGGAGGAGGGTTCGAGGGAAGAAGAAAGGAGAGAGAGGAGGCCGGTGTGGGGTCATTGCCGCCGCCGCTGCCTGATGTCCCTACGCCGAAAATGGAAACCGACGAAGCACTCTCCATGATGCTACCCTCCATTTTGTGCTCCGGTGTTCGCAGAGGACGAAATCTTGAGCCGAAGCAAAACGGCCGCCATTCGTTCGCCGCCGTTATCGGAGAAAATCAGTGAAATCAAGGTAAGTAAATCCTTCCATTCTCTTTATGGATGTTGATTTTGGGGTTGCATGTGATGATTTTGTGAGAATTGGTTAAATATAGAGAATTTGGGTGAAAGAGGCACGCGGTGGAGAGAGGAGGCTGTCGACGACTTGTATGCGCCACCATCCGCCACCGTCTGCCACCAGGTGTGTTGTCACCATAGTCACTACTGTTGCCGGCGAAGGGAAACGCGAAGAGAGAGAGAGAGAGGCTGTGGCATGCGAGTAGAGAGAGAAAGGGAGGAAAGAGAAGGGGCGCGCACCGGTAGGAGAGAGAGAGGTCCGATTCGGGTACCTCGGAGTATCCTTTTGAAAAATCTGTTTGGAATAAAATCAAGACAAGTATCTATAAATTCTCTCTTTGGTCTGATTTAGCATCTGAAATATTTTAAATACTGTTTAAAATTTTTACTAACAAGCATGTATTTTTATACACATGATCTATTTACTCTGGACATACATGTGTAATTCATTGGTTGATTTAGATATTTTTAGATTGGGCTTTATAATATTAGAAGATCTAATATTTTTCTGAAAGTCTGAATAATTTATCGAACACTATATATGTTTATATCAGTATCTGTATATGAAAATGTGTAAAAAATTTACATAGATCGTGTATTTTTATATGCATATACCGGGTATTGGCCACTATATTTGGATTTAGATATTGGATATTATGGCCAACTCTTGACGGAAAGATTTATTTAGAAATTACTTTCCGTGGGCAGGAATAGTTTGGAATAGTGACCATTCCCATTTGAATGTTTTAATTCGACCTTATAATATATTTAGACGTCATTGTATATCCGATAAGCTTGAGGATTGCACCTAAAGTCGCGAGTGGTAAATAATAATGAGTAACCTTATCCATGGATACAGAGTATATGGGTGGCCATTCATAATTGTCTAATTTGTATTTGATTTGGCATAATATTTTCGAGATTATATATAACCGTTCTTCAAGTTAGTCTTTAAATAATCAAAACTCAAATTTGATACATGATTTGTACCTCTATATTAATTTGTATTGGATCTTGATTTGAATTTTGATTTTAGATTTGAATTTGAGATTTGTCAATTTAGCTCACATATAGGTTTTGGTGTGTCTCATACAAATAATTTTAACTATATAATTTGATCCGTACTCTTGAACTATCTGTCGCGGTACTGTTTTGACTTTTGTGCACGTTATTGGATCATTTGACTATCGGATTTTACCCCAAATTACAAGCTGATCAGATGTTGGACTCGGACTTAAACTCGGACTTGGATTGAACATCAGTTTATTAGAATTGGTCCGGATTACTTTTATTTTGTTTATATATATATATATATAGAGGTCCCGATGAGGACTCTTTTTTAATTTGGACATTTATTTTAATTTTGGATATCTGATTTCAATATGAAACTGTCATTGGATTTTAGATCTTGAATTTTTATTTGATTTATTTTATCAGTAATCTGGATTTATTCTATTATTTGAATAGATTTTTATCCATTTGACATTTTATCTGATTTTATTGGACTCCTTTTATTAAAATATGATACTTGTTGAGTATTTGGTTTACGTTTTCTATTTTATCCCTTTAAAGTTAAAGGTTCGGACGCATTGTAGGAGTTAGGACATAAATTGTCAATTATTCGTCTGATTTGATGAGCTTTAATTTTATTATGGTTTAAATTAGTATTTGATATGATTGAATCATGGAATTGACTGGGTATAGGCTCATTATTATATTTCGTAAGTAGTTTGGATATTATGTTATATTTGATCATAATTTTTTGGTTGAATTGTTACCTCACTCACGATAATTGTAGAGCAGGTCGTATTTATTTAATTTTGACGATTGTCCGATGAGATCCTGTGTGAATTTTTAATTTATCGAGTCCTGTGTATTTCGTTTATCACGTTTAAATTTTGAGACTTTGTGTTATTTTTTAAATTTATTTAAACTTTTTTATTTTAAAAATTATGATTAATTATTTAAATTGACCTGTTTGTTCCATGTTCATAACACATATGTCATTTTTATACAAAAAATAATTATTTATGATACTGCTTGTTAAGATTTAAATACACACATCACTGTCTAACAAAATTAAAACTTCAAGCATATTATTAAAGATAATATTATTCATCCTTTTCATAATTTAAATAAAAATTAATTTTAAAATTAATATAACTAAAATCTGCTATTTATTTAACTAGTGATATATAATTATTATGTAAGAACTTACTTTATATTTGTATTATCACACATTAAATTTTTAAAAATTAAAAATTATAAAAAAAATTAATTTTTAAAATTTTGAACACCCTCACACTATTGTCATAATTTTAAACCAACTAATACTTTTATAAATGAATAGAAAATATTTAATAAAATTTTTTATTACTTTTGATAATATTTTAAATAACAATACTTTTATTTCTTTATTTAAATTATAATTTTTAAATTTTAAATGGTAAATTATTCTATACAATTGATGCGTCTTGAATTCGGGTTACTGACAAATTAGTGTGTCGTTGGACCATCGAGTCAAATTAAAGCAGGTTTGATCTTCGTATTTTTCATCTTGGATTTTGCACACCACAACTCAAAAATGATAAGTTAAAGAATTGGTAGGACTCACTTAACGGTATATCCTACAATGCTCAAGTTAATAATTTTTCTCAAGAGATGAAAGATGCGAGAACAAAAGTAGATGGGTGATGATATAATGAAGGGGTTTTTTGAGTCTAACTTGAAGGCTACGCTTGGCGTGGAGTGGCTTTGGTGGCGGTGCGCTCGTGAGGAGCGACTTTGACGTCAAGGAGGCAAGAATTACGAGGGAATTCTCATGAGTCTCTAAGGACAGAGCATAGACTTTAAGTGCTCAAGGGCTATTTTGAATTCAATCGTATGAGGGCTGGTATTAGCGTCAATGTAGACGTCGATGTGAACATGCCCTTGGAGTTTGTCTCAAGGACTCTTTATAGGCTCTGGGTTAGCTTAGCCTTGCTTGGGCTGTAAGGTTGGTTGTCAGCTGCCCTGTCCAAATTCGGAGGGCTAGTGTGAATATTGCGGACGTCGACTAAGGAAATTATAATTAGTTGAAGGGGATTTCTTCCTTCCTTAGGGAGATGATGTACGCGACAAATATTAGAGTTGTTATTGTGAGAGATATGCTGAGTTGGAAGTTGCTATTCTCGCAGAGATCGTAATTTGGGGTTCTAGCCAATTCAGACAAGTAATCTTTAGTGCGCGGGAACATTATTTTTGGCCGTCTAGACTGGGCCATGGAAGGCATGGGCTGTCCGGCAGGCTCAGGTATTGTTTCGGTCAACGGAGTTGTTGATTGGCCTCTGGGTCTGTGGACCAGATGTCTCCTAAGCCGCCAGCCTAGTCCATGTGGCTTAGTATTAGGCCGGCCCATTTCTACCCTCCCATCACTAGCCCCCCATGTGAGAAGGTTTGAATTTTTAATTCTTGGCATATTCATGATGAGATGTGACATGCTATGTCGTCTTCCCCTTTCTACTCCTTCCCCAGGCCGTCCTTAGACTTCCTCATTTACTATTTCTAGCGCGATTCCTTTGCATCCATGATTTCCTGCAGATTTGTTCGGTTGGAAATTCCTTGGCATTTAGTGGTCTGTTGATTCCTTTATGGGCTATAAATTGAGGGCTCGCTGTGCCTCTTCGCATCACATTCTGCCTTTATCAACGAAGTGGCGTGGGAGCCCAAAGTGGCCATGAGGAGTGGTTCTTTGGCTGCCAGTACCGGTGGGAGCTCCGTCCTGGTGTTCGATGGCGTTATCCTGGGCCGTACTATTGGTCTGCTTTGGTCACCCCTTTTTGCATAGGGGGCCACTTTGGTTGCTCTTTTCGTGCACATTCTCGAGTCGTGCTTGCCACCATTTCTGAGTAGGATGAGGCTTTCCTTTATCTCTCTACCTTCGCCTTGGACGGTCGTTTGCCTCTGGAACAGGCTTGGGCTTCTCGAGAATAGATGTCTCTATAGTATGCCCTGCTGCTAGTAGGGTTGGTGGCGGATTCCCTAGTTTGAGGCTATTTTCTCCTTATCACGGGGTGAAGCTTTCCTTCTCTGGCTCCCTCTTCGTGGCGAGCCCCTACTCTAGCTCCTGACGCGCTATTCCTTAGGACCCTGCTTTGTTGCTTATTAGATGCAAGCCAGTCCCTTATTTGGGTTTTTTCTTCTGGTGGTGCGCTTATCGAGGACTTTGCTATGGTTGAGTTTCATGTATCCCTCCCCCTTTTTTACTTTCTCTTTTTCTTATTTTTTTATATGCCAGCCTCTGGGGGTTTATTAATTTGTAGAGAGATATTGATGAATGGAACTAGTAATTACTTTTACCCGTGCTGTTTCCACCTTCGGCATTTTGGGCGCCTTTTTCTTTAAGCCGGGATGAATTGAGTATCCATCGTCCAGTCAGAGGTCGGCATGGATCATTGACTAGTCAAACCGATTGATTGCTAGACTAGGTAGCTATCCAGGTGGTAAGCCAGAACGAGATTGGACTATAGATCGGTCAAACCGACAGGAAGTCAAACTGCAGAGCTGGTCAGCTAGCCAAACTGAGCCAGACTGGAGGTAGTTGACCAGTCAGACCAGTTGGAATCTGGAGTGGGCCACCGGTCTATCAGTTTGGCTCTGAGTTTATCATATCTATCTGCTGTCGATTTGGTGTCCTTGAGAAGTGGAATATAGTGACCTTGGAGGTTGTACCATTTTTATTTCTGACCCTTCTCATTCTGCGACGTGTCTACTATCCGTGCGGTGGCAGGTTGCCATTAATTGTGCCAGACGATTGATGTACCTACGCGCCCTCCGGTGCCGATGCGTGTCAGGCCATTATGCGTGCACCTTTTTGTGGTGCTATTTTGATATTTGAGTGGCATCCCTTATAAAAGGATGCCACTTTGCTTCACTTCTCTTCTTCCCCTTGATTCACTTTCTTTTTTGCCTCCCTATAACTTGCTATTTCTGGTTTTCATAGCTCCTAAAGTTGACACGATTCATTCCGTTCTTACTGCCACTGACATTGAGGCATTGTATGTGCAGTACAATATCTCGACTACCATTTTATATGTGGTGCTTGGAGAGCAAGATAGGGCCTGTTCTCTTCTGGAGGGGTCTGTTACCATCTACAAGGCTTACTTGCAGAATTGTCTACGTCTTCCCATCCTAAGGGAGTTGTTCGAGATCTTATTGGCCCTTGGAGTCCCGATCGCGAGATCCCACGCAAATGCCATCAGGTATTTGTATTCATCGTGTATATTCTTTCACCACCATGGGAGGACAATGACTGTGATGGTAGTGAAGGAAATTTTTTGGTTCTATTAGAGTGGGGATTGGATCTCGCTATCCCCTCGAGAGTTACACTTTAGCGGGGTCACTTCTGGTTTTGTCAAGAATTGAAAGAATCGGTTCTTTTTTATTAGGGTCTCTCGCAATTGGCCCTTATCTAAGGATTGGGGCAATGTGTCGGTGCCCTTCTCCGGGAAGGCCTCACGTGAGAAGGCGGAGTTCGTCAAGTCACTGACGAAGCTAGTCCGGGCAAATTCAGACAAACTCAATAAGAACCACCTCCTGTCCTCTGAGACGCTTGCATTGGCCCAGTGGGGTCCCCCTTTGGAGGGTATGGGGGCCATCGCTCCTCCGCCGGCCCAACCTTAGAGGAAGGTTGGGACCCTGTGCATCAGGGATCCGTCTGACAGTCTGTTTCAACGGCGGTCCATATCATCTCCGGTGTCCTCTTCATTTTCCGCAACTTAGGGTCTGCCCATGGTAGAACGGATGCGAGGCATTGGTGAGTCCTCTAGGGGACCAGCTTTCGTCGCACCTCCAGATGCCAACACTACTGAGACTAGTGCTGGAGTGGCTACGACCCGACCAGAGACCCAGCAGGGGCTCCCTATTTCTTCTTTATTAGAGCGGATGGTGTACGACTTTTTAGGCGAGTCGGCAGGAGAGGGTCTAGGCGTGGGCCACCGAGCAGAGTCCCGACCAATGGGTGATATCAAGGAGATGGCAACCATGAAGGCATCTTGTCAAGAGGCTTCTGTGTTAGACTAGCCCCGGCCAGAGCGTGTATCAACTCCAACCTCTTCATCTTTAGTGCCCTTAAGCGCTGTGGCAACCAGACTATCATACATCCGGCTAAGTCATTAAGAACTTGTCTACTCCATCAAGAATGACTGAATTTAATGCCTTTCTCTTATTCTGTTTGCGGAATGACAAGATGATGCTGTCCTGCAAACATGCTTGTATCAACAGTCATCCCGAATTTAGATGTTAGAAGGGGAGGTCCATCGTTTGACCCAGTCAACTCGAGCATGGTGGAGGAGATGCAAAGCCGGGTGGATGTCGCTGCCTCTGAGGTCCAACAATATCAAAATCTCATCTCGAGTCTTGAGTTTCAACTTTTCGAGGTCAAGGGGGAGTTGTAGAGATCCAAGGATGCCTTGTAGACGGCCGAGTAGGATCTTGCTGCCCTTCGAAGTGAGAATGTTAGACTTGGAGTGGAGCTGAGAACTTGAATCAGCCCGAAGGAGGAGGGTCAGATTCTGAATGCGAGGTTCCTGTACAACGTTCATTTGTGCTGGTGGATGGCTTCCATTTTCGACCATACTTTTCTGATCAGCAATATTGACCAGAGGAACACGGTTGCCCGACATTGGTCCAATTTGACTGACTTTACTGACGGGGAGTGGCCCTCATCACATCATCTGGCCAGCCCCCAATCTTAGGGTCACCATCCTCTCTTCCTGTTCTTTTTTTTTTCGTACATAACGTCACCTGTATAGCATAATTTCTTAATGAGTAAAGGAGGATTTTTCCAATTGTGGTGATGATCTTTATACTTTTGTACGTCCTAGCTTACATACCATTGTTTGCCAACTAAGCTTGGTTGCTGTCACAGCCAGACTTTTTGGGAGACGTAGGGCCGCCATCTGCTTGCGACCGCGTCGGATCCTAACCTACTAATCATCATTGACTGGTGGTGCTAGTCCCTATTGGGGGAGTCGCCGCACGCATGCTGAAAAGTCTCCTAAGATTTTGATATTCGATCGCCCATGAGACGCTTGGTGCTGGACCGAGGTTCAAATTCGACAGCTATGGGCCACTCGGTGTAGGACCGAGATTCTAATTCAACTGCATATGGGCCGCTTGGTGCAAAATCAAGATTTAAGTTTGATTGCATATGGGCCACACGGTATGGGATCGAGGTTCAAATTTAATAGTGTGTGGGCCGCTCAGTGTGGAATCTTGGTTTAGTTATGGGCAAATGAGGATTCGTCCGACTTAGTGATAGCTTAGGATGCTCGAACTCATACAATATCATACAAGCATTCATATGGACAGATAAGTAGGAAGTTACAATTAATAGTAAACAAGCAAATAAATCATTTTATTAAATTTGATATAATTTTATAAGCATTCTCGGTAATGTATGCTCGACCTATCCAGGCTCAGTAAGAGATTGCTGGTAGTACTTTTTTAAATGGGCAGCATTCCAAGTTCTCAGGACTAACTTACCATTTTGAGCTCGAAACTTGTATGCCTCGTTCTATAGGATGGCTGAAATGAGGAAAGGTCCCTTCCAATTTAGGGAGAGTTTGTTCCTGTTAGTGTTCTTACCTGTGGCTTTTATACTTCATAGGTCCAGATCTCATACCTCGAACTATTGAACATTCATCCTTTTATTGTAATATTGGGTGATCCGCTATTAATAGGCGGTTGTGTACACCTTGGCCATGTCCCGTACTTCTTCGAGCAGGTCAAGATGTTCCCTAAGTTTTCGGGAGTTATCAAGTGGGTCAAATATCTCAACCAAGAGACTGGGCATCCCGATCTTGACTTGGATGACTGCCTCGGTCCCGTAGCACAAATTGAAAGGTGTCTCATGCGTTGACTCCTTTGGTGTTGTTCGGTATGACCATAATACGGAAGGCAGCTTGTCTGTCCATGAGCCCCCAGCGTCCTATAACTTGGCCTTCTACACTTATAGTAGGGTTCAGTTGGAAATATCCACCTGTCTATTTGCTTGTGGATAGGCTATCGAAGTGTGGACAAAATAGATGCCTAAACTAGTACAATATTTGGTGAAGCGCTTGCCGGTGAATTGGGT
>JAOVVI020010258.1:0-13167 GCA_028571085.2 Nepenthes alata
ATGAATTGACTTAATGGGAGAGTTATCACCACTTAATGGACCACAAATGCTTCAGCAATTAACTGAGTAAAACGCCATAAGGTATTGAAGCGATAGAAGAAGTCGAATCGGCCATGAAACCCATCGTCTGGAAACCAGCTCGGAAACGGCTCAATCATGCCGTTCGCAGCTCGGCTGGCTTGGCGGCTCGCGGCTCAACGGGCCGGCTCAGTTAATGGACTGAAGCCCATAATATATACACATTTATAAATAAGGCTCCAAGTATGAAGGGTACTATCGTGTATTTTTTAGCAGTTTCATGCATGAAAAGTGTACATGCGCAGATAATAGCAGCTCCACGCATAAGGAGCATGCGTGCATAGGTCTCAGTAGTTCCACACATGAATTATGTTCACAGCATTTGCATTTGAGCAATAGTGTTCATATGCCGGTGAATAGTTTTAGGCAATTCTACATTGTAAACTCTTATTTTCATGTAAACTTATAACTGCATACCTTTCTTTTAATCTAGTTGTCACCCAAATGAATATAGAAGTAATTGAGAACTAAAGAAGTGTGAAAACAAAAACGGAAAAAAGTCTCTTTCGTTATTTATGATCCAAAATGTTAGGTTTTCTGATTCCAAAATCCTACTATTATATTCAAACACTTCTTTTAAAACCGGTGAGTACTCATAGTTTCAATGGTTACATGGATCCGAGGTTTGAAAATTATTATACGTTCTTAAAATATAAAAATAAAGTCCAAATGAAGATCGAAAGGTATTTAAATCTATTATTAGAGAGCAAATCTGAAAAGTTTTTTATATGAATCACTTGTTAGAAGAAATTAACCAATAGCTAATAAGTCTTTATTATTTGATCTGTAAATTAAATTTTTTATACTGTATCTATTTTTCTTGACACGACAAGCTCATAAGGTTTTATTCAATAATTACTTGATTTTTGGAAATTTTTTTCATCATTAAAAGTGTTGATTTACTTTTTTACAGTTTATTTATTGTTAATGTTGGTAATATTGGATGAATATGATTATTTTCCTATATTCAGAATATCTAAAATAATTATTTTTTATGAGTATTGAATATTTATCTAATTTTTACTTCTCTAATATAAATGGTATAAATTGTGGTCATTTAATAGTACCTAATTTATTTCAATTAATATCAGAGATTATCCGAATTCTTGACCCATCACGATTTGATTTGGTTAATAAAACATAATACTAAACTTTCCATACCATGATGTAGGAAAAATCATAAATGTCATATATCAAAAGCCTCAAGAAGATATAAATATAAAAAAAAATACATTTTTAATACAATTTTTCAAACATTTACAACAACTGAACATTAAGTATAAACAAACCACATATAAGTAAGATAACATATCATGTAACCTTACAAATTGATACAAGACACATAAAACTAACATTAATCTAACTTTGGACTTATGACTAATATCCATGACGACCTCATCGGCCTACATTTAAGTCTCCAGAAACCTGTAACTAAACTGACATGGTCAAAAAGACAATACAAAGTGAGTCGAATGCCAAATCTCATATTAACACTAATATAGCACTAGCATACTCACAACATGTGACAGACCATATTTTAATCGAAAATCGATAAGATTCTGCTTACAAAATAACTGTTAAAATAAACACAAACCTATACAATGGTATACATATATCCACAAATAGAAACACGTGATCCAAAATACCACAATCCATCCGTAGCACCAATATCATATTTTCGGATACAATGTCGGCTCATCAGAGATACCATTAGGTACTTAAAATTAAACCATAATATCCTGCGAAAGTATATACAATTATCAATATACAGAGAAACTAAGCTAATCTTTACATCATTAAAATACATCAATACAAATCTATCAAAATATACAAAAGTACTCCATACAAGTACAAAATCATAAAATCTATGTCTACAAAATAATTTTCCAAGTCCACAACCTAGCCAACTGCTATCTCTTCCGCCTCATTAGGTATAAGTTTGTATTCATTTGAAGTTAAGAAAATAGTAAGTAGTGAAATAAATGCTTAATAAGACACAATATAATCAAATACAATAAGCAATATACTTAAAATAAATCAAAAGAAGGGAATAGGAGCTCAAAATAAATCAAAAGAAGGAAATAAGAGTATAATACAGATGCATAAATATTAAGCATGATTCAACACATTTTCAAAACATATTTTATTTTTTTATATTTTATTTTTGATTCATATAGGTTCTAAAACATGTAAAGATTTATTTATTATATAGAATTCAGGGTTAATAGACATTATCAGTTAACAGAGTAGCCGAACGAGAAACAGAATATTTATGCATCCAGACATCTTAAAGCGCTACTCACAAACTTCAACTTTAACATCTTGTAGCGGACGGTATACCTTTTATTCGATATAAATGCTAGAAAATATATGTCACCATAGTATCTCCCGTGGCCCATGAGTATTTTTTGGTCTACCACTTTAATATCTTAAGGTATGTTAAGAAATACTACTATTTAAAATATAAATTATTGGTCTAATTTCATGATTACTTATTTTTAAGGGAAACTCCACCATATTCTTATAACAAATTTTTACTTTCTCGAGAATAAATTATTAAATATAATAAATTATGGAGTTTTCTTCATATACTTTGCATAATTCTCATATTTCTTGGATAAAGATACATATTGTCGTTAGCTAAAAAATTTAAATTTTTATATGACTTTAAATACATGCATAGATTAACATTAAACTTGAGAAAAATTTAAAAATCCTTACCACATGAGCCAAATAAAATTTTATAGTTTTCGAATAATAAATCCATTCACAAAAGTATCCAACGTAATTTTCGAAACATATAAAATAACATATACAAAATACATGTAAACAAATACCAAATAATTACGTTCATAAGGTAGGGTTCTACTTTTCTAAGGCTAAATCATGCATAAATTATAAAATAAATGGGTAAAAATAATGGGGCATAGGGTTAGGATTTCCATGAAATACAATATCACGTAAAACCACAAAATCGGATACCAAATCAACAAATAAGTATGCTCAAGATATGGGTTTTATAACTATAAATTTGGATGGGCATTTGAACAAAAAAATCCAAAGAGAATGGAACAAAAAGTGTAACAAGAGAAAAAAAATATATGGATGCTTTTAAAGCGACCCGATCTACAACTTTCTTAACTAACACCAAGCCGAAAACAAACCCAAGAACCTCGATCTCATCTTCTCTCTCTTCTCCACGACGCTCTCTCTCTCCTCTCTCTGTTTTCCTTGCAAAAATGACAAAAAAAAAATATGACGCACAGTCTTAAACAGGCGAACTGGTGCTCGAGCACGTGTTAGGCGCGCTTTGAGCGCCCCTCCCATAAAATCGGCGCTCAAATGATGCCTCGAGTGCCCCTTGAGGGCCTTGCTATTGGAATCGGTGCTCGAGAGGAGGCTCGAGCACGGGTCAGGTGTGGGCCTACAGCGAGCTAGCTTCGCGCACGTGCCATTCTTATCCCGTTTTGACTTTTCTAACCCAATATTTCACATTCTTAAACCCTAATTTTGATTATATTAATTTAATAAATTATAATTATCATAATTTAAAATTTGAATCTTATTTACGGATTAACATTTCAATGTTTACAGTGCCGATTCCCAATTTTGCCAATTTCAGGTCCTTGGACCTTTCAATCAAATTTCTCCTATATCATTTGATCTCAATTTATTTATATTAATTTTATTACTCATATTTATTATATTTTAAAATTTTGTAGCTTACACAAGAATACATCAATAGGATATAAACATTTGAATAATCACAAAATAATTATCTAAAGGATGTACCAACCAACGAACCAAAGAAAGAGAACCATTAGTCCCTCATATAATGAGAGGAAATTGGGTTTACAAATTCTATGAATGCTGAAGTCATAAAAATCTAAGAAAATATCAACAATCTGTAATGCTCAATTACTTATTTATATTTTAGGGTATCAAAAATTAATCTAAGAAAATGAGAGGTACTAAATGAATTTTTAGAAAGTGTGTTTGGAAAATAAAAACAAAGTACATGAGGAATGGCTGTGATTGTGTTTGGCAAGAGTATTCATACAAGACATAGGAGAATGGGCATTGGTTGTGCATGGTAGAGGCATGGTTATGTGTAACTTAGTAGAATGAGTGATGTTTGTGTATAACAAAGGTATGTTTATGCATGGGTTGAAAAATTATCAGTGCTACTGCATGATGTAAAAAGTGTTCATGCATGCATGTAATAATATTTAGCACTTGATGGATACTTGAGTGTTGGTCTACTTATATAAGCTTTTTTTTTCTTTTTTTTTTGAGATGTTGGGCCTTTTCCTAGTGAATTTCAAGAGAGGGGAAAAAAGAGAGAAAAAGAATAGAGAAAATAGAAGAGAGATAGTAAAATGAGTTGGTTTCAAGCAAATTTTTGTAAATATAAATTAAAACAAGTATATTTAAATTTATTTTCTTTATTATTAAATTTTTTAGAAAACTCTTATCATTTCTAATTCAAATTTTCATGCATGTAGTATTTTTCCTATTTTTAAGATGATGTTACCTGCAAGTAAGATTTGCTCCCATATCATGCAACTATGAAGGCTTATGATTCAATTTAAGTACGTGGTCATGAAATCTATGAAGTATTATCAAAATCATTGGAATATTTCATCTTACATGTCATAGATTATGCAAGTCATTGACGTAATACTCTACTTTGATTTCATAAAGATTATTTAGTTTTCAATGTCGGAAAAAATCGTATATTTGCTATTTGATTAAAATTGTTTTTGACTAAACAATAACAATTGTAAAGAATTGAAGAATATATTTGAATAAATTTTTATATATTATTTTCAATTGAAAGTGGCATATGGCCTATGCTATAGGAAAGCAATCATAGCTTATTCTTTGACATTTGATCGTTGTTGGTGATTTTATCATTGATCATCGGTTATTATGCTTCCTTATGTTTTTTAGATATTTTTATTGATTTATCTTATCTTTGATATTTTTATATTTGATTATTATTAATTTCTTTCATAAGTTTTATGTATATCCATAGTTTTGCCATCTTTTCATGATTTCTTTAATTATTATGCTGAGTATTCGACTCTCTTTTCCCATATTTTTATAACCATTAAAATTAGTAGATTTAGATTTTCTTATAACATAATTGGGCAGGGAGTCTTCTCTAGAGAAATAGTGTTAGGATGTTAATTGTTTAATCATTTGTAGTCTATTTATTTTTTTTCTATGTGGCTCCTTCAATGGTGGAAGACAAATTCCTAATTCAACAGATATATTTTGGATCTATGCATTTACTTGTATTTTTAAATTTGTTTTTCTTGCTTTTGCCGCCTAGAATTATGGATTATTCATTAATAGTTTCTATACCTATTTATACATCTTTGATTATCGGTATTGTCCACCCTAATTGTGGAGTTAAGGTGCATGAATTTATATTAGAGGTAGATTTAATTTTATTGAATATGCATGATTTTGATATAATTTTAAGTATGAATTGGCTCACATGGTATTATGCTAATGTAGATTGTTTTTATAAGAGGGCTCATTTTGCTATTTTATGATGTGAACTATTTTATTTTAAGGGAATAAGAGTAAAAAGTTAGCCTATGCATTTTTGGCTTTACGTACTAGCCATTAAATAATAGGAGGGTGTCAAGTATACCTTATATCATTACCATCGAAAGTTTGGTGTACTAGCAGTAGAGATTCAAGTAGTAAGGAGACTTGAGAATGTATTGTTGGAGGATAGTCACCGAATAGGGAGATCAAGTTTGAGATTGAATTGATGTTAGGATCTGTACCGATTTTTAAAATTTTATTTAAGATAGATATTTTTAAATTAAATGAGTTTTAGAAGCAATTACGCAAACTTTGGGAGAAGGGTTCCACTCAATTGAGTATGTCATCATGGAGGGCACCAATTTTATTTGTTTAATTTGTTAATTATGAGAGGGTAGGTACTACGATGTCTATTGAACAAGGTGGATTGAGTTCTATTAGGGAGGAGGAATGTCTCGACATAATTATAAAAATGGAAAAAGTGACGGACTAGATGTTCTAAAGGAAATGAAATCCAAAGCCACCTATGGTGAATTCAAGGGTTACATTGACGGTGCATCACCAATTTACAAATAATCGGGTGTCAAAATTTTGGGTGATCGTGATCCAATAAGGGTAGAGATTAGGATCAAATGAATTTAAAAAGCCTCTAAAGTAATCAACTGTTCGAAGGAGGATAAAGTAAGGTTTGCTTTGTATAAACTGAATGGAGAGACAAACCTTTGGTGGGCCAAAAAGAAAAGGATTTTGGGGTTGGAGAATGAGTAAATATTGCAAAATATATTTTTGAAAGTATTTATGGACAAGTATTTCCTCACAAGTTTGCAGGAATGAAAAAATGAAGAGTTTGCCCATTTACAGTAATGGAATAGAACTATGGTAGAGTATAACACAAAATTTACAGAATTGGCTTGTCGTACTCTTCACGTGGTCATGGATGAGCTAAGGCAAATAAGAAAATTTATGCAAGGGTTGAATGACACCAATCAAAAGCAATTAGTGACTTTGATGTTCAGGACATTTAGAGAAGTTATTGACCAGGCTTTGTTGTATGAATTGGGGTTAGGAAGGAAGAAGCTTTCTGAAAAGAAGAGTGTGAGTTTAGAAGGCCAGAGTTTAGGGTTGGTTGAATTTCACAAAAGATCACACGATAAGTGGACAAAGATAGCAGCGGAACTCCAAGATGCAACAGGCAATCGAAACTCATGTGTCCAAAGCGTGAGAAGCTATATGAAGGAAGGCCTTACTACAGGAAGATGGGAACATATTTCAACTACACTTAATTTGGCCATATGATCAATGACCACCCATATCTTTTAAGGCAAATAGCTAAAAAGTCAAGCATGTTGGGGAGACCTTTTACGGCGATGCCCAAGGATGCAGATGCATCTCCTTCAATGGTAGAAGGTGAACTTTTATTTTTTTATACTTCTGCAGATGTATTATTTTAACTCAGTCTATATACTCCTTTGTATTTCTTAAATTCATATGCCATTAGAAACCATTGCTTAAGATTATGGACTATTTATTATTGGTTTCATAAACTATGAGTACATCTTTGATAACCAATATTGAATATCTATGTATATTATATGGGTAAACAAGTTTGAATTAATAATAGATATAACATTGTTAGATATGTATAATTTTGATATAAATTTAAATATGGATTCGTTAATATGCAATCATGTAGTGTGAACCATTTTTACAAGATTGTATATTTTTAGATTCTAGTTTATACACCTTTCTATTTTCAAGGAATAAAACAAAAAGAATCAACTTATAAGATTTTGGCCCCACATGCACATCACTTAGTCAAAGGTGAGTATCAAGTATAGCTAGCTGATGTGACCATCGCTTTAAGTCATAATCTGCTGGTAGAAGAGATTCTTGTAATAAGAGAATTTGAGAATATGCTTTTGGAAGAGTTATGTAGGTTACCATCGAATCGAGAGATGAAGATTTATACAAAGGTAATGTCGAGATCAGCACCTGTTTCTAATACTTCTATAGGATGATACCTCTAGAACTGAAAGTGTTAAAAAAGTAATCGCATGAGTAATGGCAGAATGACTTCATTCGATAAAGTGCGCCACATTGGCATACTCAAGTTTTGTTTATGAAAAAGGAAAATAGGTCTATGATGTTGTGTATAGACTATCAATAACTAAATAAGATAACTCTCAATAATAAGTATCCATTACTGAAAGTATATTATTTATTTGATCAATTATAAGAAGCCAATGTATTCTTAAATATTTATTTTTTTAATGGCTATCAACAACTAAGGATAAAAAAGGAGGATAGAGTGAGGACAACTTTCTAAACTAGGTACGGTAATTATGAACTTTAGTAACACTTTTTGGATTAATTAACATCCTTACAGCATTTATAGATTTGATGGTATTAGTATTTTAATCTTACCTCTATAAATTTGTGGTAGTTTTCTCTAATGAAATATTGATCTATTTAAGGAGTTATGAAGAGTATAAGGTTCATTCAATACTTGTCTTTCAAACACTTAAGGAGAAAAGACTATTTGCCAAGTTCAAGAAGTATAAATTTTAGCCCAAGGAAGTAGTTTTTCTATACCACGTAATTTCAAAATGAGGTATTTTAATTGATTTGAAAAAGATTAAGATAGTGATGAATTAAAAAGACTGACAATGGTGACAGAAGTATGAAATTTTCTCATTGGCTAAATATTATTAGAGACTTGTAGAAAATTTATCAAGAATTGTAATGCTACTGCCCACTTGATGCAAAAAAGATGGAGTTTTATTGTGGAAAAGAGTGTTAAAAGACCTTTGGTGAGTTAAAGGACCATTTTGACAACTGCCCCAATCATAGCTATTTTAAAAAGATCTAAAAGATATGTGGTTTATTATGATGCGTTTAAGAAAGGGTTAAGATGTCCTAATATAGTATGAGAAGATAATTGTTTATAGATTAAGGCAGTTGAAGAATTATAAAAAGAATTACTCTACCCATAATTTAGAGTTAGTAGTAATAATTTTTGTACTAAAAATTTAGAGGCACTATTTGTATAAAAAAATATTTGATGTATTCTAATCATAAGAAGTTGAAATACTTATTATATTAAAAGGAACGAAACATGAGACTAAAGAGATGGATGGATCTATTAAAAATTATGACTGTGAAATTTAATATTAACTAAGAAAGACTAATGTAGTAGTGGATATTTTGTGTCATAAGATAACAAATTTGATAGCCCATTTGAAAATTAAAGAAATAGATATTCTTGATAGTACAAAGAAATGTAATGTTAAAAGACGTTATCAAGATATGCATATAATTTTGTCATATTCTCAGGTTAATTGTAGATAACCTTTACTTATAAAAAAAATTGTAGATAACTAAAAGAATTAAGAACATGTAAATAGATGATCCATTCTTAATCAACATAGTTAGAGACTTGAATTGGGAGTCAAAGAATGAATTGAACATCCAAACCGATGGATTTTTGAGGTTTTAAGAAGGGATGTGTACCCAATTTTGAAAATTAAAGGAAAAAATTTTAAATGAAACTCATTAATCTATATACACTATCCACCTAAAAATTAATAAGGAGTACAAAAATTTACAAATGATCTTTTGGTAGAGGAACATAAAGAAAGAAATTAGGGATTTTGTAGGATGATACATAATTTGTCAAGAAGTGAAAGTCAAATATAAGAAGTAGCTAGATCTTTTACAACCTGTGAGTATATAATGACAAACTTTATAATGGATTTTTTGAGAACGTCGGGGAAACGTGACATAGTATGTGTGATCGTTGATCAGCTAACCAAGTTAGCCTATTTCATCGCCATTAGAATGACTTTTTTAAGGGATTGATTGGTGAAATTATATATTAATGAGATAGTTAAACTTCATAGGATCCCAATTTGAATCGTACCAAACCAAAATCTAAGGTTTGTATTTAAATTTTAAGAGAGTTTACTTTGGGAGTTGGGTACTAGTTTGAAGTTCAACAAGACTTATCATTCCCAAATGGATAAGTAATTAGAGCTGACTATCCAAATTTCAGAAGACATGTTGAGAGTTTTAGTTTCAAAATGAAAGAAAATTGGAACGACTACTTACCTCTAGTTGAGTTTTCCTACAATAATAATTTCAAACTAGCATTGATAGGGCCCCTTTTAAAGTTTGCATGGAAGAAAAGTCACTACCTAATTCATTGAGAAAAAAATTAGAGATAGAAGACTTTAGAAACTTGAGGAGATTCAATAGATTCTAGAAAAAAGTTGTATAATTTGAAATTGGCTTTATTTTGCTCAAAGATAACAAAAATGTTATGTGCATCATAGCTTTAAAGTTAGAGATTATGTATTTTTAAAAATATTTTTGCTAAAGGGAATCTTTTAAATTGGGTTAAAAGAAAATTTGAAGTCAGGACTTATTGGACAACTCAAAATTTTAGAGAAAATCAGCAAAGTGACTTACCTATTAGCTCTACCTACAGGCCTAAGTGATGTCTATAATGCTTTTCATGTATTGATACTTCATAAATACTTTTACAACTCTTCTCACATTGTTGAGTAAGAATTGTTAAAGATAAATGAAGATTTAAGATACATTGAAAACTTGTTCAAATTTTAGAAGAATGGGATTAAGTGCTTCATACTAATATTATTTCATTTGTCAATGTTTTATAAAGGAATCATTCATTTGAAGAGCCACATGGGAGAGTGGGAAGACAAAATCTCAGAAAAGTATTCCCACTTATTTTTTTATTTAGGTATATGAAATTTTGATGGTGAACTTTTTAAAATGAGAGGAAAGATATAGTGTATAACTTCCAAAAGTTATATTAATGATGCTAAAATTAAATAATTGGATGAATTTTAGAGATTAATTGTATATTCGAATCAAAATTAAATGTTGGACTGAAATAGGTTAAGTACAACTAGAACTTGACGTGTGCCTGACTCACATATTAGTATATATTGGATAGAATACTTACACCAGATATACACACGAGTAGTGCTTGTATGTATTTATTTTAAAATATCAATGACTGACACACACCTATTAGGCGCTCATGTGTAGTGCAGAATTAGCCTCTATGCCTAAGTTTACGGCCCTAGGGTCGATTTAGCTCAATTTTTACTGAGATTTGAAAAAAGAAGAGTGAGAAGGAAGAAAAATGTGAATTTAAAAGGAAATCAAGTTAGTTTTTCATAAATTCAAATAAATGTGAGTGTATCAAAGTCCTTTTTTTCTTTGTTATTAATTGTTTTCTAAATTTGTTAAGTATTTCTTATTTAAGCACTCATATATATGATATTTTCTTACTCAAATCAATTATACTTTGTATGTATATTAATCTATTCATATTTCATAAAATTTTATAAAGCACATGTTATAAATTTATATAAATCATATTTAATTACATTAATTTTTATAAAAATTTTTATAATTTTTATAAAAATTTATAAAATTTTTATAATTACATTAATTATACTGATTATATTATAAACCTGAAAGTAGGTTCACCCTAGCATATAGTAGTAATACAAAAATTATCTGATGGACCCGGTCAGCAAGCAATTTAATTACGGTTGACAAAAAGGACAGCTTAGCCGTCGAAATTCCAATCGGTTAATAACCAAGTTAAATTCGATGGGCTAAATACAACCTGGGCAGTTCTATATACATATGATAATTTAGCCAAAGCAGTTCAAACAGTTGTATATATCAGCAGGGCACCAGGTAGCAAAATATATGTGTGTGTGTGTGTGTACAATGATTCAGCAAATAGAGCACAGCACTTAGTAGCTAAAACAAATAGCAGAATCAACAGATTTTAAGGGCCAATAATACACCAGCACAGGGCAATTTCCTAAGGTAACAATTTAGCAAAATTAGTGGATGATTCAGCTGAACTAGGAGTTTAATTTCAGGACAGCTCAACCAAAATTCTGGGAACAAAATTGAGAGCTGGCAGCAGCAGAAATTAATCATATTCAATATACTTCCGCACACAACACACACGACAATAGTTGGCAGCCTCACACTTCAGCAAAAATTCCAAGAATTTAGCAAGGAGAAGGCTGCCACACGACAGCTCCACACTTCTACTGAATTTCCAATAATTTAGTAAGAAGAAGGCTGCCACACGACAGCTCCAAGCTTCAGCTGAATTTCCAATCATTCAGCAAGGAGACACACACACAAGGCACAAGAATTCAGCAACACACACGGAAACAGTCACATGGCAACACCATAGGCAACAAATCAAGGGAAACGTGGGAAGAAGAGGGAAAGACAATAGATAAGAATCATGGCAAGAAAAGGAAAGGGAAGAAGCTGATGAGTCAAGCCTTATGTGTTAGAATAAATTCAGGAGTTTTAGGAAAATTTATCATATGAAATCATTGGAGAAAATCAATGAAGAGAGGAAGAGAATAAGGGTAAATGAAAGGGAGCAGAAGGGAGTAACCAAAGGGCAAGAAAAGTAAAGAAATCAAATTTTCGAGTAAGTGTATTCAATATATTTTCTTTAATTGTTGCTACTTGTTGCTAATTCTCTTTAAGTATTATTGCTCCAATACTTAGACTCACTATTTTTATCACATCATCATTTTAGAATAAGAAATAAAATGGTTGAAGTGCTAAACCGGCTGGAACACCAATAAACCCCTGAACCGCCTAATGAAAAATCAACCGAACTAGCTACCAACCAGCCTCCAAACCGACTCCAAATCAGTATCCAACTAGCTAAGCTTCCTTACTGATACTGTAAAAATTTATCCTATGAAAATGGGTTGAACCAGTCTCTAAATCAGTGACCAAATTAGCTACAGCATCCATACTGATATTGAACTTGACAACTTGGGAAAAATAGACCAAACTGGGCATTAAATCGGCTGAACCGGCTACCAAATTAACCAAAATATCATATATTGAGGCTAAACTATCAATTTGTGAACCGGCTGCCCAGGACACACTGAACTAGGTCTCAATTCAACAACAAAATCAGCCATAACATTTATGCTGATGATAAAAATTACAGTTTATAGAAATAGGCTAAACTGAGCCCTAAACCGGCTGAACTGATAGCCAAACCGATCTGAGCATTATGTATATTGATGCTAAAATTTCAACCTCTAAATAATTAGCTGAACCATCCCTATACCGGACACTAAATCAGTAGCCAAAATATCATGCTGATGCTGAAATCGTAGCTCCTAAACCGACCTTGGATTGGCCTCTAAATTTGCTAAACCAGCAGCCAAATCAACTAAGGAATCATCTGGTAATATTAAAGTATCAACTTGTAAAATTAGACCTGAACCGACCGCTGAACCTGGTTTCAAATTAGCAACGAAATTGGCCCCAACTTTCATGCTGATGCTGAACTTGGTAGCCTAGAAAATTAGATTGAACAGGGCCCTAAACCGGCTGAACCGACAGCGGACCCGGCCAAGCCATCATGTACTAAAGCTGAACTGCTCACCTGTGAATCGGTTGCCAAAGATACCCCGAATCGGCCATTGAACT
>JAOVVI020010259.1:0-13167 GCA_028571085.2 Nepenthes alata
TCTGCCGAAATTTCTGCAGAAGTCTTGCCTTATGTACAAACCATTAATGGTGTTCCTGTTTTTGACGGAAGCTTTTGAGGAAAACAAAAAAAAACAAAAATCCCGTTCCGTCACACATCGCATCTGGAAGCCGTCTGAATGGCCTCCGAAAAATGTCTCCGGAAGCGGTCTTCGAAAAGGTCTTCGGAAGCGGTCTTCGAAAAAGGTCTTCGAAAGAATTTAATTTTCTTCAGAAATCTTCTGCAGAAAACTCATCAGTCTGCTCCAAAATTTGTCTCCGCAGAGCTCCTCAATCGGCTCTAGAAGTTGCCTTCATTGTCTCTGAAACTTTGGTCTTCAATTTCAATATCTCCGAAGATCAAGGTCTCCGAAACTTAGGTCTTCAATTTCAACATCTCCGGAGATTAAGGTCTCTGGAACTTGGGTCTCCAAAATCAACATCTCCAGAGATCAAGGTCTCAGAAACTTAGGTCTTCAATTTCAACATCTCCGGAGATCAAGGTCTCCGGAACATAGGTCTTCAATTTCAACATCTTCGGAGATCAAGGTCTCCGGAACTTCACATATGGCCTCCGAAAATTCTCCCTTTACTGTCTCCGGAGATCATCTTCATTGTCTCCAGAAGTCTCTTCCTTTGCCGTCTCCGGAGATCAAGGTCTCTAGAACTTTAGACTTTAATATCATCATCTCCGGAGATCAAGGTCTCCGGAAACTTCATCCTCCAAGTTTCAATGTCTCCGGTGATCAAGCTCTCCGGAAACTTCATCCTCCAAACATCTCCAGAATTTACTGTTTCCTCTTTTCTTCCGGAGATCAAGGCCTCCAAAATTCACTGTTCATGGTCTCTGAAATTATGCCTATTTAAAACTTGGTCAAGACTACGTTAACCGTAAGTTGGGTTACACGTCGGCCGGCCTTCATGGCTCTCTCTCTCGTCTCAACACTTCCGGCCTCGTTTTTCCCTTCTGGTCAATTGGTGTTGATCGGATAAGTTTTCCTTCACGTTTTCCGATCAACAGGCGTTGATCGGATTAATTTTCTCATCATATTTTTTGGTCAATTGGCATTGACCGGATTAATTTCCCTTCACCTCTTTGCAATTCTTTCGCCACAAAAAGAATTTCGTCCTTATATTTTTGATGACAGAAGATCCCAAAAATTTGGTACATTACACGGAGGGTGCCTGAGATGCCACTCAGGCGGATTTAACAGGACCTCCATGCTCGATGACTGCTTGATCACCAACGTGGCTCAAAAAATAGAATGCCCCATTCATATGGCGCTCGAAGAGCACTCGAGGTGCGGTGCTGGCAGGGTCATGCACCTGATTACCACCTGACTAGCGCTAAAGCGCTAATTGGGGTATTTATATCATGCGAGGGTTTTCTCCCGTCATTTTTCGGCCCTTTTTGGTATTTTAGAGTGAGAGAGGGATGAAGAACTAGAGAGAGAAGGAAATGAAGGCCCACGAGTCTGAATCCATCCGAGAGCTAGTTATAAATGTTGTAGCGTGCGTCGACACAAGTGTTCTCATACTCACTTTTTGCTCTCTTTCAATTTTTATTTATTCTTCTTTGGGTATTTTCATCTCGATACCCACCCAAATCCTGAAAACATGTAACCCATGCTTATTGTTCAAGAAATCTATAGTTTATTGTCCGCATTGTGCTCCAAATCGTCTAGTTTGGTATCGCCAAGACCCTAACCCATGCCCAATTCGGGATTTCACTTTTCCCCTATATATTATGTTAAATTGATCCTAAAATATGAAGAATCACGTTCTATTTATGCATATATATTGGCTGGACATCCAAAATCACAAGTTTCAACTTGTTCGCGGCGTCCGAATGCTCTAAATTGCCACTATTACTGTTCATACAAAAAATAATGAAAAATTTGCATGCTTCCACCCCATTTAATTGTTATAGAGTTCATGTCTATTTGTCTGTCTATTTGTGAACCCCGAAAATATGTGTTTGTGCACCGTTTGTAAAGAAATGTATTCCGGAGGGCCCCAAAGCGATATTTTCCCAACGGTGGTAAGGAATTCCAATCTCTCCCATGAATTTTGATAATCGTGCACATAAATTGAACTGTCAAAAGACTTAAGTCCAATGAAGGATAAGAATTGTACAAGTAATTGGAGGAAAATTCATAATGTGTGATATGATCAAATTGATCTCCCTGATGGAGATAATGTGAATGAAATGTGGTGGATCATCCCTCAAGGAATAAGTAATCTTGAAACTAGGACCATGGACTCATGTTCATTGGGTAGTCTTCTCTAACTTGCCATTTCCATCACGGTGAAAACCCAAGGATTACTTTGGCCACGTATCTTGGCCTCTTATGGGAGCAGGTGATATTCGTGGCATGCCCTAGGATACTACTGTAGAAAAATGAGGACTACCCTAGTACCCTGAGGAAATGGGGCATATCGTTATTGACCCATCTACAAGCATGATATGTAGATGACCCCTCGCTAGGTCTAAGAATAAGGCCTCACAGCCTTAGATCATGTTGTGTATCATGATCCTTTCCTCGTTCTCTCACATCGTTAGCTAGTATGATCTACTAGCCATGATTCACAAAGATTAATGAATAGAATAAAGATGCCTAAAAATGTCTAATGCCATCATTCGTCCCAAAGCGTCTCTTTCCTCTCATGTTTCCTTTTTAATTGCATGTATATGTTTCCCCCATACCATTATCATTTCCATTGTTTAATTATCGTTCATTATTGTTGTAGGATGCACTTGCTGAGTTGTAAGCTCACTCTTACTGTTTCTTTCCTTTCATATGAGAATGCACTGATGCCCGACGAGACTGAGTAGGCCATAGGAGTGTGATAGATAGCCAAGATCGAGTGAGAAGCTTTGGACTTAGCTTGATTATTATGTATGAAACAAGGCTTTTTTGTTTTATTTTGAGAACCCTAAATATATATATACATATGTCATGAATGTCCTTGTGGATGGATGTATAGTTTGTTTCCGCTGTATATTATGGTTATTATGCTTCCGCATAATTTCTTTTGTAGTCATATTGGGTTTTCCTAGTTGTCATCCTTTCTGAACCGGCATCATACCTGAGTTCTAATGTTGGTGCCACCTATGGTGTTGTTGTAGTTGTGAGATCCTGTGATTTTGTGTAGTTGTATTTGTAGAGTTGTATTTGTAGAGTTGTATTTGTGGATTGTTGTATAAATGTTTGTATTTTGATCGACGTTCATTTTATAAATAAAACTCTACCAAATTTTCTACAAATATTTATATTATTAATTATAGGCATTGGTTTTATATGATTATTGACAGAGAAAATTTAAGACAATGATGAATTGACTCACGTGATATAACCGGCAAAATATTATGAAAAGTCAAACCAATCCATAAACCTAATTTGTGATGAAACCGGTTAAAGAGATGAAATTGAACCAAACTGGTTAGTGTACCAGTAAATTATGGAATTTATTGACCAGGAATCGAATAATATGTTGTCTAAAAGTAAGTCCAACACATGTTAAGATATATATGAACTTATATTATGCATTGATATAATTTATTATGGACATATACGATATGCTTTATCGTTATTTTGTTATGAGCATATATGATATGTTATACATGAGTAAAAGCTATATGACTCCAAGAAAATATAAATTTTCTCTAAAATAAGAAAATTAAGAAAAAGAAGTAAGATTATGAATAAGAGTTTCTACCACAAAATTTTAAGAAGTAAGAAAACTGAACAAAGGATTTTTATTTTAGTGAATAGTATCCCCTGACATGCCTTTGGATATTATAGTGTAGATCATTGTTTGAATCAACATCATTGTATGATTTTGGCCTCGTCTACTGGGAGAGACTAGGTAAAACCATCTGGTCTTTGGGATGTAAACAAGGAAGATAAAACCTTTGATTTACATGGACTAAACACAATCCCTCTTGTCTTTGGAATGTAAATAATGAAGAAAGTATCACTGTGTTATGCAGTTTTGGCCTTTGATTGTGTGGATTAACACAATCAAGACATCGATCAAACTCTCCGTTAGCTGGTAAAGTCTTCTAACCCAAGTTCCTCAAGATATGCAAGGTAAGTAAGACGGACTGTATTCCCTGCCAAAAATCCAGTAGAGTTCCGTCAGTAATACGGTCATCCGCAAATATAAAAACCTGTACAATCTCCTGTACAAAACAAAATACATCCAAATGTCTCCATGACATTAAGACAACAGCACAAAAATCATCACCCAGCCAACAACACGACACAACAACAACCTATAAAACCACACAGTACAACAACAACTCCTCACAATATCCAATTGCCACATATTATTCGTGGTTCCAACACTGTGAATTTAAACACAATATCGGCCAAAGAGAGATGCCACTAGGTACCTGTTACAAACCACAATAACCTATGCAAGCATAATAAATCCAAACT
Organism: Nepenthes alata; assembly: GCA_028571085.2. Lineage (NCBI taxonomy): Eukaryota > Viridiplantae > Streptophyta > Magnoliopsida > Caryophyllales > Nepenthaceae > Nepenthes > Nepenthes alata. The sequence continues at coordinate 4,444 of JAOVVI020010259.1, forward strand.
TAATATAAATTAGACTATCTAATCATCAAATATATGTATAATATACATTAAGATTTCCAGAAGAAATATGAATATGTACAATTTTCCCATGACATATATAAAGCTACAAATTATAAGTCTTCGATATGATCTCCCAAATCTAGAGCCTAGTCCACTTTAAATCTCTACACTGTCCCATCTGGTATAATAAACCTATACTAATCTAGAGATCAGGAGAAGCAGGGTGAGCCAAAAGCCCAACAAGTGCAATATGATCAAAGGCAATAATAATATATGCAAAATAAAGTAAAAGATAGACATATGAGTATGATGAGGATGCATAAACATGAAACGTGATCAAATATGCTTTTTGGAACATAATTAACTCTTTACATTTTATCCATCTTCCTTTTAGGATGTAGATCATGCATAATTACTTATATTTGCAGATCAAGGCCAGTAGGCCGTGCTAGTTAACAATGCGGGCGAACGAGGAAAGGATCACAACACTCCACATGATCTAAGGCTGTAAGCTCTTATTATCGACCCAGAGGAGGGGCCGTCCATATAATTCCTGTAGATAGGCCAAACACCATGTGGCATAGTGATATACCTATCACCCGATATATAGGGCCAATAAAATGCTACCCTAACCTCCTGCGGTCCAGAGGCAGTTCCTCGTCCTTCCACAGTAATATCCTAATCCTTGCCAAAGATATTACCCGCTCCAATAAGTGGCTAAGATACGTGGTCAGGGTAATCTTTGAGTCTCCACTATAATATCAATGGCATGACAGGGGATACTACCCTCTAAATATACATCTGTGGTCCGAATTTCATGATTTCTTAATCTTTGAGGGGAAGTCCACCAAACTTCTGTCACATAGTCCTCACACCGGAAGAACTGATTATTCATATCACATATTGTGGCATTCCCTCTATATACCTATATAATTTTCATATTTCTTATGGGATTAGGTCTTCACATGACTTAACCATATACATAATTTTACATAACACTTTAGAACGATTATAAAATTCATACCACATCCGGTCATGTTACTTTGGAGCTTCCGAACGATAATTCCTACATAATTTGTTAACAAACATAATTTTCAAAGCATACAATTAAACACATGCTGATACATACAACTTAATTAATAATTGAACCATGTGAAATCATACAAAATACTTAGAAGCCTCATGTGACAGTGATTTCGTACGTGAACAGTATCCGGTTATACATATCAGATGATTTTTAAACTTTTGGGCATCCACTGCGCAAATTATCAAGTCCAAGACATGGGTAAACATAATCTAAAGCCAATGTATACATAAATTTTGAAATAAATGGCTAAACGGGGTCAGGGTGCATCCTAGGGTTTCGGCGAACGAGTTTTCACATAAAACTGTGAAATTAGATATCCAACCGGTAAATTAACATATATAGGATATGGGTAATGATATTATAATCCTAATTTATGCAAAAGTCCAAAAAGTCAAAGCCTGAAACTATCGGGCATAGGGTTAGGAATTGAGTGCAAAAATCAGTTGAAATCCACAAATTCAGACATAAACTTCATATATATACATAATTAAGCTATGGGTATCACATATACATACATGGGTCAGGTATCAGGACAATGACACGAAGGGGATCGAACAAAAATCACTAAGAACAGAAGAGAAGGGTATGGTTGCACTTGCATTGACCCATTCTACAATGATTCCAACAACTCGAAGAAATTGAATTAAATTTGGCAAAACCCTAAGCACAAAAAAAAGGATTTGGTGGTTTTAATCCATAAATTTTGACTAGTAAATGTTGATTTGTCATGTGATAATTCCTATGTTATGATTTGTCATGTGATAATTCCTATGTTATGATTTGTAACTGAAAAATTTACATGGAATTATATTGTTGAATTTCTGTGGAATTTTGAAGCATTCTAAAGGAATATTTGTGTAAATTTGATTGACTTTCCGATGTTTGATTACTTATAAGTTGAGAAATAAGAAGAAAAGTATTTTTGATTTTGTAAATTAGGACCCATGATTGAAAAATAGTCAGGTTACGTTCTCCAGCATGCCTTAGAATGTTATGGTGGTAATCGAGGATAATTCTGTCCACGAAGTTATATGTAGTCTTCCCTTCCTCAGGGCATTAGTCTAAAGGGTAGAGTTTCAAATGATCCACAATCCTTTCGGAGATATTACTACATAATCCACCGTCTTTCGGGAGGTATTAGTATATAATCCCATGAGAAGGGATAATCCCATGAGAAGGGATACTTGCTGGCCTTGGATTGTGTGGAGTGAACACAATCTATATCGATTACTCGCCCCCTCGGCTAGTAGGATCCTCCTAATAGTAAAAAGGAATTTTCTAGAATTTATAGAATTGATACTGTTTTCCAATTTCTGAAGCATGTTTTACCGATTTATGATTATCAAAGCATGATTATACCAATTCATGATTTCTGACGCATGTTTAAATAACATTATGCCTTATTTCTATTTCCAAGAATGCTACTATTCTTCTAATCTTACCGTAGTCTATGAATGCTTCTGTTTTCCTGATGTTATCGTAGTTTTCTATTCTAATGAATATATATTTTTACATGAAAGCATAAATAATGATTATCGAGACCTGTTCATATTGAATTATACTTTCCTCATACTTTTCGTACATGTTCCTATTCTTTGACAATCTCTAGGACCTTCTGCAATTATATTCTGCATGTTTTAGTATCTTACTGGGCTTTGGCTCATTATTTTATTTTTTTCCCTCTAGATAAGGATATAGAGATGATATCGAATGAACAAAAGTTATCAGAGCTTAACAAGGAGCTGGATAGACTCTCAGAGCTTTTGAAGACTTGGGATGTTGGATAATGTTAATGTAAATGTCTAAATTATGAAGAAAACTATGTAATAATAGTTATGATATGTTCTGCATAATGTTAAAACAGAAATTATGCTTTCACTGGTTTATATTATGGAATTAGTCACTTCTATTATATGTTTTCTGTATTTGTACATATCCTAGATGGAATCTCTTGTATATTTTTGGTATCGTGGAAAGCATTGTGTGTTAAAGCCATGAATGGATATGGAAATTATGATCCTTTGTATGTGTGTTGTAGGAGAACTTGTAGTTTTTGGATAGTTGTGTGCATGTACTGATTATGTTATAGAGATTTATATTTCTGATTAGCTCAGTTCTAGGGGTGACTCTGCCCATTTTTTCCATAAATCTTAAGTTAGGATTTGGGCTTTTGTCATTATATCTGTAATGATAAAATTATCTGAATATAAAAAATAAAACCCGTTCTGTCAAAAATGGTATCAGAAAAAATGAGATACCTTAGGAATGATCTGAATCGAAAGCAGAAGCCTAGGGAATAATTCTAACTGACCTGATTAGTAGGTATAGACATAAAATGATTAAGTTAGATTGATTAAGCCCTAGAAAATCCTAGCTAGAATATATTAGGTTGGCAATAGACCGAGGCTTAGTAATTAAGCAGATTGATATTGATCTCAATCCTAGGCTAACTTGTTTAGGTTCTAGGTTTCGGTTATAATCTGTTCTAGGATTAAAAAAGGATGAAGGCTACATAGAATCAAATGAAATGTTTAAGGGATGAGCTTAGGGTTTCTGTTGAAGTGACTTTGTTGATGTTAGTAGGTTTATCAACATTGTCGTGTTTTTGGTTATAGGTCTTCAAATGGAAAGTAAAATGGGTGGAAGCAATGATAGTGGAAGTGCTAGTACTCCCCATGATTGAGAAGTTAAATATGTGAATTTGTTGGAAATGATGACAAATATTGTAGAAAAGATGGAGCAGCCTCATATGGCTCCGGTTCTTGTACCACAACCAATTCCAACGATGTACGAGAGGTTTAAGGCAATGAAGGTGCCTGAATTTTTGGGGAAACTTGATCCGGTAAGGTCAAAAAATTAGATTAGGAAATTAAAGAAAATATTTACAGTTATTCAATGTTCTAATAGTAAAAAGGTTACTTTTGCAACTTATAAATTAGAAGAAGAAGCTGATGATTGGTGGGCGAAGAAGAAGAGGGCAATGGGTTTGTTTGGCGAAGAAGTTTCTTGAGAAATGTTTGAGGAAGCTTTCTGGGAGAAATATATTCCCTCTGGCCTTCAAATTGGAGGGAAAAAGCTTTCATGGAGCTTAGGCAAAGAGCCGTACCGTAGCAGAGTATGGTGCGAGGTTTATTGAATTATCTCATTGTACGTCTTTTGTTGGAAAAGATGAATTGAGGATGACTAAGAAGTTCCTGTAAGGATTAAAGGATGAGATTTGGAGTTAGCTAGTGACCCAGGAATTTCATACTTATGCTGGGGTCCTAGATAGGGCTCTAGTACTTGAGAGAGAACTGGAGACTCAGAAATATTGGAGTAAGAGGGTAATCAGTTGAGTGAACCATAGTAAGAAGTTTGGTTTGGAATACACGGGATCTACTAAAAAGATGAGAGCTTCTGGGGAAAGAAAATGTAGCATTGGAATTCAGTCAGTGTCAGATTTTTGGACGTTAGTGATGCCTTGTAATTATTGTGGAAACAAGCATGCAGGATACCTTCTCACAAGGCAACGAGGGCTTGCTTTAGATGTGGACAGTAGGGCCACCTGGTTAAAGACTACCCATATCATCGGAGGTTAAAAGTAATGGAGTCCACTGTCCCGGCTAAAGCACTTGCAGTGACGATTCAAGATGCTGAAGTACCCCCAGAGGTTGATGGAGGTATTCTCTTGATTGTGGAATTTGATTTATGTTTTAAATGATTTGGAATTTATATGTTCTTTTATTTCTCCCATGATTTGCATGATATGTCTTCCCTCATCTTGAAAATTCTTGATTATTTTGTGAGTATGTTTATGTATCCTTTTGTAAATTCTATGGATTGTGAACAGTAGATGATTGAACTTCTAACTGAGAAAGTGATCGATTGTGAGTTGTTGAATAAAGGGATATTTGATTTATTTTGTCAGAATAACACATTAGTAGAATTGATGATCTGGAAATCAATTTTTGGGTGAAGAGAATCCTTTTGGAGTTGAAATGGTACTCGACGATATCGATGTCAATCGTGTTGAGAGAATATGGTATCCTGTAGGTTGTGAATTTTGAGTAAGAGACAAGGTCGATCGAATCAAGGATAGATGTTAAGTCCAATAAGAAATTGGGGTTGCCTTTTTCTAAATGTTGGTAGGTAACTATTCAAGAATATAGCCAAAAAAGTTTGAGAATGTATGTACTTGAAGGAAAAGACCAAGCCAATTTGTTTTAATAGGTGATATGGAAAACGGGTTAGAAATCGACATTAGTCTTTGTGGATTGTATATAAAATCAGAGGAGCATCGGTTAGATACTATTAAGGATACTTTGAGACCTTTGGGAAGTTGGATTAATTAATGGGTTAAGTTAGCATAGATGGTAGTGCCTTTAAGAGAGATTTAGATTTCATCATCCTGCATCAATAAATAGTTACCCACAAGCAAAGTGGGGGAGGTGTTCATGGGATGAAATTGCTCCACCTGTAATAAAAATTTTGAGATGAGATCTTTGAGAATTTATGGATAATTCCTTGGAAGAAATTAAAGACTTGCGAACCTAAAAGTTGAAGGCTATAATAGTTGAATCTTGGTATGATTCGGGGAGAGTAAATGTTGAGATCTATTGTTGATATTGGAAGCCTACAATTGAAAATTTATAGAATTACCTCGGAGATAACTTGATCTAATAATTTTGAGGATTAACATGATTATATTATGACAGAACCTTAGGAGATCCCCAGCGGATTAATCTGTTTAAGGATTATAACGATAGACCCGATATTGTTAAGGAAACCTTAGAACTATGCTTTCTTGCATCGCTTGTGGATCGATTTCCTTAGGTTGAGTGGGAAAAGAAATCCCTGGTTTTACACTTCCATGGTTCAAATTTAGCCATTGGAAGTTTCTGCTTAGGGAATTGTGGATTTTGTCTCAGGAGATAATTTTATCTGATAAATTAAGAGTTAGAATAAATATGTTATGACGGAACCTGACCTTGGGATTTTACAAGTGGATAGGTTTGTCTAAGAATTTTCTAAATGAACTTCGGAATTTTGAGAAAAAATGAGCATCAGTACTGGTAGCGAATGCTAAGAGTCTATAGGCTTGATATGCTTTGGTGCCTCAAAAGACATGAGAAAGGAGAATTATGGGTAAACTCAGTTACTTGGAAAATAAAATGCCACATTCCTAAGCTGAGAAGTGGAATTGTATTCAGAATATTGGGATTATGAAATTTTGAATTGGAAAGCCCTTGTGGTTCCATATTAGAACAACCCGTTAATCATGACTATGGAGGATGTATTCAGGTTTAATTAATGGGCTTATCGATATGCCAACAAGATCTAAAATTGCTCAATGTAGGAGTTTTGGAATCTTAAGGTTGATAATTGTTTAAGTTTCAAGATTTTAAAGTAATGATCTAAAACTATATCAAAATTATAATTACTGTTATAATTAGGACTTCTTATTCTGCAGTAATTTGAGAATCTGTGAGGATTATTTTCGTGATATGGCTATCTTAAAATCTGTTTCAATCAAGGTTACCACATAAATTGGGTGTTTGAAATGGAATATGTATCCCGTGAAAATATTGATTTGATGACATATCAACAAATAGATGAAAATGTAAAGTATCCTGTTTTTGAAATCTAATTTTACTTTGAATTTTATGTTGGAATTTTAGCTGTGCATGGTAAAAGAATTGAGATGCCTGGTTGTGATAGTGATGGTAAGTTGTAATCGAATAATCTGAAGCAAGATTATTTATCAGAGCACGCAGTGGAAGAGTGATGAACCTGTGCATATATAATAATATTTAAGTTAGCGTTCAAAAGAGATATTCAATTTCAAGGTTTAGTAGGCATTTTGCTCATTTAAGATTTAGAGCCAAGTCGGGAAAATAGTTAATGAACTGAGTTTACCTTCGAGTTCAGTAAATTTAGATTTGAAATAAGGCACATGAGATAATGAGGACTAAGATAAATTGAAGATTTAAGGTCTCAGGATAACTGTTTTAACTTGAAAGTGAATTGGAAACGCTTAGAAATCGGGAAAATTTAAGAATCGTTAAATTTCAAGGATGAAATTTCTGTAAGTAGAGGAGAGTGTGAGATCCCGGTCCCAAAATATAATAAATATGGAGTAATTTAGTTGATGATATTTATGATTAAGTATAAGAATAAGGAATAAATGGGTACTGAAGTAAAAAGGAGTGAAATGGCCAAAAGTATGCTCGGTGCTCAACCGCTGCTTGAGCTCCAAGCTAGGCAAAAATATGCGTGAGCATCGACCGAGTAGTGCCTCAGGCGGAGCGGGGGCGCGGCAGCATACGAGGCAGGCACTCAAGCAGCGCTCGAGCGCCAACCGAGGCACAAAATTGTGAAACCTAGCGCTCAACTGCCGCTCGACTAGCGCTCGAGCGCTAGTCGTGTGGCAGCCACGTGATCCCTTTTTCCTTTATTTTTAAAGGGAATGGGGGAGAGGAGGATCAGCAGAATAATGGGCCGAACAAGAGGAAGAGAAGAGGAAGGAGAGGGAAGAGAAGGAAAGGGGAAAAATCTTCTGATCCACTCCGATCAGAGTAATAATAACGGTAGATCGGTCTTAGATAGGTGTACTTTGGAAGTTATTTATCATTTTTATAGCGTTTTAATATCTTAGATATCGAATTTATACTTTAAATGTATGGTTCTGCATGTTTACTATAAATAACGCCTGTTTCACCTAATTAATCAAACATATTTCATGCTTACTTGTAAATATTACTGAATATACCTTCGATTTCTTGTATAAACATGTATTCAGTGTTTGTTTTATGTCTGAAGGTTTTGGCAAAATCATAAGCACGAAAATGAAAGCATTTGGTGGTTTTAATCCATAAATTTTAACTAGTAAATGTTGATTTGTCACGTGATAATGCCCATGTTATGATTTGTAACTGAAAAATTTAAATGGAATTATACTGTTGAATTTTGAAGCATTCTGAAGGAATATTTGTGTAAATCTGATAGACTTTCCAATATTTGATCAATTATAAGTTGAGAAATAAGAAGAAAAGTATTTCTGATTTTGTAAATTAGGACCCATGACTGAAATACAGTCAAGTTAGGTTCTCCGACATGCCTTAGAAAGTTATAGTGGTAATCGAGGATAACTATATCTACGGAGTTATATGTGGTCCGCCCTTTCTCACGACGTTAGTCAGAGGGTAGAGTTTCATATGATCCACCATCCTTCGAAAGATATTAGTACATAATCCACTGTCCTTTGGGAGGTATTAGTATATAATCCCATGAGAAGGGATAATCCTACGAGAAGGGATACTTGTTGTGTGACGGAACGGATTTTTTTTTTCTCAAAAGCTTCCGTCAGGATAGAATTGTAATTAACGAGACTATCAAAACAATTCTTCCTATAACATACAAACACAGGATCTCATGTGCCATCCATGGCACAAATCCATAAAAGCATTAGCTACACTAACAGTTCAATAACGAGATGTCGTCTAGGACCTGTGCAGTAAATCCAGAGTTTAGAGCGGAAGTTAAACTAATAACCTGCAGAAGAATAACTTTTCCTTTTTACAATCATACATAACATATGCTTTTCATACAAAAATCTACATGTTCTAGAACATCCATAAACATAAAGTCAGTATACAAAA
>JAOVVI020010260.1:0-13166 GCA_028571085.2 Nepenthes alata
AGAGATTCGTCCGATTTGGTGAGTTTCAGTTTTGTTTTGGTTCATATTGGTATTTGGTGTATTTGGATTATGGAATTTACCGGTTATAGGCCTATTATTATCTGTTAGAAATAGTAAAATATTTTGTTATGTTTGATTATGATTTTTGGGTCGGATCATTACCTCACTTACGATGATTGTAGAGCAGGTCGTATTTATTTTGTTCGGACGGTTGTTCGATGAGGTCTTGTGAGGATTTTAATATTATTGAGTGTATATTTTAGTTTGTCACACCCGAATTTTAGGATTTAGTATTATTTATTTTAAAATTAATTGGAAGTTTAGATTTTAGAAATTATAGTTAATTATTTAAATTGACATGTTTGGTTCGGGTTCGTGACAAGATTAGCTGGCTGGGGTGACTGAGGCGTTGCTTGGACCTTGGGCCTACAGGGACGTAATAATGGCCAAATATCCTCTGAATCCTTTATTCATCCGTTGGCATTCATGCTAGGTTAAACTTATTCTTGTTGTCTCCATCAAAACTTATATTTATAAATCTAAATTTTAATTATATAATTTCCAAATTTGAAATGATAATTGTTTATTTGTAATTTAAATAATCCTCTGCTTTATAGATTAAGTACTTATAAATTGCACTTATGTAAGGCAAAACATTTGAGTTAATACTTTTATATTTAAATAATATTTATATAAATTAAAGTAAAAGTATGTTTTTGTAACATTGATCTTATAAAATTAGAATAAATATTAATTTGCACCTTAAAATTAACATTTGAAAAATAAGTATTCTTATTTTATCATTGTAAATATTATCTAAAAATATTTTAATAAATAAATGTAAATCTAATTTTCAAAAAATTATTAAATCGAGATTAAATAATTAAATTGGGATAAATATTATTTCCCTAAAAGCTATTCTTGCGAACAACACACCACCGCCTTCCGCCGGCTCTGTCTCTTTGGAGGTCTCGCTCGTGCCCTCATGGACGACATGGCCTACTATCCGCCGCCGCCGCCGCCAGGGATCCACTCTTCTCACCACCCTTACTACCAACAACCCCCTCCTCCTCCTCTGGTCATCGTCGCTCCACCGCCCTCACAACAGATGCCGCCGCCGCCTGCCGTGGTGCCACAACAAACCCATCTCCTCCCTGCACACTACCAGCCTCCCCCACTATCTTCCTATGCCCAGCACATTTCTCTTCCTCAACCTTCGCATGATGAGGTCCGAACCCTTTTCGTCGCCGGTCTCCCTGAAGACGTTAAGGCCCGTGAAATCTACAATCTGTTTCGAGAGTTTCCCGGTTACGAGTCCTCCAATCTACGACCCGCTACCCAACACTGTCAGGTATCTTCGAGACAAACTTTTCCGATTGTTTGTTTTTTCTATAATCTGTTCGGCTGATGAGGCAATCATGTCGCTCTCAATCGAAGATTTATCAAACAAATAATTAGGTCAATTTTAGCGTATCCTTACGAATTGAGATTATTGGTAATTAGCGCAATCGCCTTTCGAGAATTTTCGTATATAACAGTGTGTTTATCTTGATCTTGACCCAATGTTGAAGCAGTGTGATTACACATTCCAATATTTGAGCTAGAAATTATAAGGAATTGAAGTAATGGTAAAAAAATTTCTTTGAAGGAGCTAGCGAAAAATGTTTTCCCCTAGCAATAATAGAGACAATGAACGGTTTACCTTGCACTCTCTCGAGATACCATTTGTATAATTCTTCTTCAATTCCTAAGGTAGAAGAAAAACGAGATGCATTCTATTGATGTTAGGCAGTTTAGGCGGGCAAATGCAAGCCCAAGGTAATTCAGATATTTAAAACTTAGGTCTAATGAATCACTTATGAGGAAATATAAATTAGCTGTGTTTAGAGGAAATAAATGAAGTGGTAGACTTAGAAAAATTTAGAATAAGGTAATGAAAAATAATTTAAAATTACTTCTAAACTCGGATACTAGTGCACTAAATCAAGTGGATTAGTGAAATCAGATATATAGCTGAAGTAACACTTAATGAAACTTACGCTTTATTATTGTAAAATGTAATATATCAATTATAAATGAATTTCTTATGTCTTAATGAAATGAAATGCCGAGTAAGGATATATACTGCAGAACCAGAGGGCTGTACCTCACCGAGGTATAACCTCTTTGCCTCGGTTTTGAGGTCGGTCTATGTGTTTTATTTAAAAAAAGTTTGAAATTGAAATTAAAAAGAGAAAAAAACACTTGAGTTGTTGGATTTATATCTAATGGTCTTGGGGTTGAGGCGAAAGCTGCGCCTCGGGGTGAGGTGCAGGTTCTCTATATACTGCACATATGCAAAGATTTGATTTCTTAATTGGCCAGCGATTTATATAAAGGTCATGAGTATGTTGTGTTTGTGAATTTTTTGTTATCTATCAAAATAATAGAAAAAAGGTAAGTGGTGCAAATTATTCAAAGCAACGACATTGAGAATCCTAAATAAATCTGAGCCATGGATGAAAATATCTGTATCGGTTGTGACCATATCGGTATCAGACATATTGAATAATACGAATCGGTATTGAATATATTAGAAGGAAAAAGTTTTTTAAAAATCGTAGATTGAGAGGGGTCATAACAGCGATATATTGGCCGTATCATCCGATATTTTGAATATCGGTAGATATATTGTAATGTATTACTGATATAAAAACATACTACGATATTGTCGCTATATCAGTATTGGGGGGCTCTACCGATATTTAGAATATTAGCTGATTTTTGCATTAATGATCTAACCTGACTTTACCCTAATGGTTTGTATGCCATCCCCATCCGTCATGCTGCCATGCACACGTACATTTAACCGTTCTCTTTCATCGTTATGCTCTTAACATGCTTGTGGGTTGGTGGCAGCCGTTTGCTTTTGCTGTATTTTCGGATCAACAGTCAGCAGTTGCTGCAGTGCATGCACTAAATGTAAGAACATATTCTCCTGCCAACATCTTAGATTACCATATACATACTGATCTATAAGTGTATGATTGTTTAGCTTTGTGATATCTACAACATCAAGTAGTTATTATCTGCTTTACTCAAAATTGTTCAGATGGAATAGTGTCCAATAAAAGGGGCATCTTAATCCAAATAAGAAAGAAAGGTGCTGCAACAATGAAGATCCTTGGCACATTTTACTTGGTTATTTGAATTCTAGCCGTCTCTGTGATTAATTGATAAATTTTAATGTAATAAGAAATAATATAGATTCCGGGGATATTGATTTCTTTGGGGGGGAGGATTCTTTATCTTGACTATTATAAGATAGTGGAAATATTAGGCCTCCTGTTCTTATTGCTTTCATTTTTAAAATTTCTGATTGGTGTTTCCTTCAGATTGTGATATTTTGTTGCCTATATGATATATCTTGCAAAGGGATTTGTTGCATCTACATTCTCATGGAGGAAATTTGATTAGAATGATAAAGCTATTGTTCTTATACAAAAGCACTTTGGATGTGTCCTGTGTCCTAATTAGAGCGTTTTTGTTTATTGTGCTTATTTTAGGGTATGGTTTTTGATCTAGAAAAGGGATCGACCTTATATATTGACCTTGCAAAATCTAATTCAAGGTCTAAACGCCCAAGAACAGGTACATAATGAGCTAGATTACTCTCCTTTGTAACCCATTTGGTGGTAGGGATCTAAGGAGCATGGACACCGACATGAGAGACGAGCACGACACTACACGACACAGATATGTTGACGCTCTATTTTTCTATAAATGAGGACTCGATGTGGTGGTACACGTTAACTAAAATTATAAATTTTTATTTTTTTAATTAATGAATAATAGTATTTTATACTAAATTAGCGATAGATATATATATTTCTTGCTTCTTCACCCAAAAACTTCCATCGGAAAGTACGCAATTAAACCAACAAAATATATTATACTATAACATCTTAATATGCTTTTATAGTGGAACAATAATAATGACATGACTTAACAATTAAGAAAAATGTTAATATGACAAATTCTTTATACATCAATCTATATATTTTATATACATTTTAGTTTTATCATTTTACACTTAATATTTGTAAAAAGATACAGAATATAAGTGAAAATTCTTAATGAAAATGTGTCTAGTATGTGTTCCAAAAATATATGAATGTATCGGATTATGTTGGAATTTTAAAAAAATTAAAAATTTGGACACGTGTTGGAGCGTGTCTAACATGTGTTGGGGTGTGTCGGGAGAGTGGTGATATCCGATACATGTTGAATATCGACACTTTAGGCCTGGAAGAGTGTTATTACTTCTTAGATAGGGATTGCTTTTCTGTTGTTTTTTCCCGTGGCATTTTAAAATACTTTCTCTAAACCTTGTGATTTATGACAAGCAGATGATGATGGACATAGTTCAGATAAGAAATTCAAAGCATCTCCTGCTTTCTTGAGGGGCAGCGTTGATCCTGGTAAGATGGTTGGTGAGAGTATTTTCATTGCTTGAGTCTCATGTTAAGGTAGGATTCTTTTATAGCTTGCCTTTTGGTTTAATTGGTCTCCGGAATGAGTGAAAAAGCATCTTGCTCTTCTGCTCTTAGCAGCTTCTTAGCTAGCTATCTTGGGCACAGACAGTCTTCCAATGGAGAATTGTCTGATTTTTTATTGTCGTTAAGAAAGGCTAGAAGGCTCACTTAACTGTCTTAAAGGCTCCATTTCAAATTGTTGAATCAATGGGTGATTGCCTTTCAACTAAAGTAATGACAAAGCTGATATTTTTTGTATATTTGGTTGTCCACAGAAACTCCAGTGTGGAGCACACTAAATCAATGGAGAAATCAACTTCCTGACATTAGTTGTGTTTTTTTTTTTTTTGTTTCTCTTTCTTACTTAGAATGATAGTCAGTCACATGAAAACCATGGATGAAAATATCGGTATTGGTTGCAACCATATTGGTATTAGACATATTGGACAATACGTATCGGTATTCGATATATTGGAAGAAATTTTTTTTTTGAAAATCATAAGCTGACAGACCGATATATCACTGATACAGTAACATATCACGATGTTGTCGCGGTATTAGAAAATATCGGTATTTGATGGCTTCGATATCGGGACATGTCGGTTGATATTTGCGACTGATAAAACACTATGTTCTACAAGCTCACATTGCACATGTTTTTGCACGCTTGGACACTAGCAGGTGTTGGCAGCTTTCACATTCCTGGGATGGGTAATTCTGCTTACGACATGATTGGTTATCCATCTGCACAAAGGTCATTTGCACTGCTTATGCACATCTTTATTTCCAGAAAAATGTTAATTACTATCTCATGAAGCACATATACTTTTGTCAAAATTACTACTACTACTACTACCTGAAAGGTCAAGTCTTTAGCTAGAATGGTTACTTGTAGATGTATTTTCTGAGATTAGAGTATGCTAATTTGTTCTCAAATTTAATAATAGATATTAAATTTTCTAATCTTTTCAACCCCATTTTTTCCCCCTTTTTTTCCCAGTCACTTAAGCTTTGATAGCAGGATCATCAACCAGTCAAGCACAGCGAAATTGGTAAGGCTTTTACCTCCTAATCTTTTCCCAGCTTTGGTTTCTGTATATAATTCTTCTGATTTTGGCTGTCCTTTCCCATGTTGTTATGTTAGCGATGCACTCGTTGTTAATTAATTTTGCCAATACCAATATCATTATTTTCATCGATGCATCAAGTTTGGTTATTGCCTTGATGTCATCTTATAATATCTAAATGTTACCTTTAACATTTAGAAGATGATTGATTTGCTTGCAGCCGCTTTAATAAGCAGTTTCATGCCATCGAGGCCATAATCCATTCTCAAGACAGATATGAATACAAAAGGTTAAATTTCGGCTCGTCTGAAGTTATAGAACACTCTTTTTGCTGATATTTACTGAAACTCACTCTGGTGAAAATACAAAGGTTCCTTCCACCCCTTCAAAAAGAAATAAAATAAAAATAAAAAATAATTCTGCAACTTTTGTCAAATAAAAATGAAGCACCACATCACATAGCTCTGTTCATTTTATAGATGAAAATATTGGCATGGTATCGTTCAAAACCTTATTGATATCAAATAATATCAGGAAAAAAAATCTTAGAATTGTAAGCTTTTAGGAAAATATTGGCTGATACATTTGTTAAATATCATCGATATGATAACATATTATGATATTATCACAGCATCGAAAAATATCGGCATCAGGAGGCCTAATACCAGTATGTGTATGTCGATATTTTAATACTGCCGATGTTTTCATATATGGTTCATTTCATTCTGCGGTGTGGTTTCTGTTCATAGATCATTTCCCTTGAGTAGATGTGCTTGGATTATAGCTGACCTTAGTATGAACACAGCCTGCTTATTTTTTTGTCCAAAAAATGCATCATTATTCAGTTATACATGTTTACAGATCTTTATGTACATCTATAATATGGCTTGCCAAGATGAACTGTTAAGATGCTGACTTAAAAAAAAGACGTGATGGTTCTCATTTTGGGCAATAAAAAATGTGCAAAAAGTAAGTGTTGCAAAGCTAAGGATGCTAAGATGAATAAATAAAGTCACATTAAAGGATACAATAAGTTATTTATAAATGTTTAGAAGTTATACTTATATAAGATAATATGATAAAAAGTGCATCTAAAATAATTCAGACACTTAAAACGTTTGTCAAATGAGGTACTTGTGAGAAAAGTTGTGGTGATGCCATTACCTCAATGTAGGTTTTCCTAAGTTTGCTTCTTCCATTCTTTCCGCCAGCCACAAATCGCTTATACTCCCGGATAATATAGTGCTAAATTTAATGAAATGCCTTTAACAAATTCATGTAGCCGATCCCAATTTGTTATCCTTAAACAAATTCAGATTTCAGCCTGTTCAATTAATAGTGACAAACACAAACTCTCTATAGAAATTCTGAGTTTAGCATCTAGTTTCTGTGTTTGTTGGATGAGCTTTGTTTATTTTGTGAGCAAACTTAATTAGCCTTGGCTGTTTTGATTTGTCCTTCAAACTCATTGATGCATGTTTGAAGATCTTCCTATACTTGAGGTATTTATCTAGAGAGCTGTTATGGTCAATGAAACTAGT
Organism: Nepenthes alata; assembly: GCA_028571085.2. Classification (NCBI taxonomy): domain Eukaryota; kingdom Viridiplantae; phylum Streptophyta; class Magnoliopsida; order Caryophyllales; family Nepenthaceae; genus Nepenthes; species Nepenthes alata. Next base: position 7,123 of record JAOVVI020010260.1, read on the forward strand.
GGAGAGACTATCATTTTCACCCAACAGCTAGAATTAGAAGTTAGGTAAATAAATAGTAGGGATTAAAGTTCATTTAAATAACTTGATTTAATCTCCAGTATTCATCCGCTTAAAAGTTTATTATGGGCACTGGGAGCATGTGTGAGCAGTGCTGCGTTTTTCACTGCTATGTAATCTTCGGACAGTTGTAGAGTTTCTTCTATAGCTTCATTGAGTAAATGGCTGTCCATTCAAACTGGAAAAAGTAAGGATTATATTGTAGAAGATGTTCAGATTTCTTTAAAATCTAGAATGATGGCCTAATACCTCAAGGTTTAGATAATCTTGCAGTCTTCTCCCTCTCTGTGTTTCATTCACTTATTGAAATATCAGCAGTGATACATATAGTTCACTGCCATATTAATATTGACCGTATCGGATGATAAATATTAGTATTGAGCGCCGCAAATGTGGACTTTTTTCATTTCCTTTTGACCATGTCAAAGAATAAAGTTATATGCTAATTTTAACCATTTCTATGATATGACTATTGATTTGAAAAGTTTTAATCAAATTTGTCAGGATTGAGCTTGATATCATTGTTGGTCATTTAAGAAAACACCCAAATATTTTACAAAGCATGTTGTTTTATGCTTCTAAAATGTAAAAAAATGGTAGATACGTATCAGCCATATCATCCCATATTTGAATAATTTTGATATATGGCCATTCCACTGACATATCATGATGTTTTCATGGTATTACTGAATACTGGTAGGGGGAGGCCCTGATATTGTATTGAATATCAATCGATATCATTCCTTCGCTTTTCTGTTGGGTTATGCTGTTGTGGTGTATGACATAATGGAGCATATATTTTGAGTTTTGAGGCGTTGACATGAAAATTCTGGTCTATTTTGAAGCATCAGTCTGAAAATTCTATATAGTTTCCCAGTGTCATTGTGTAGTAGTAACTACTCCAAACATCAGTGTGAAAGGTTTCTTACATTTTCAAGTGCCATTGTGTAGTAGCCATCTGTACTATGTTGTGTTGGGTCTTCCATCCGAAAACTGGATCTGGTATAAAAGTTATGATCTTTTGAGGACAACCGTGTAGATTTGAAAATTTTCGGCCAAACATAGAGCCTTTAAAGTTCAAATTGGCATCAGTCTATTGGATTTGAGTTACTAGGTCATGGATTTGTAGCCTCGTGGCTCCTTTTCTTTTACTGTTGATAGTGTTGTTTTCTTCTCTCCCTAAACATTCTCAGAAGTCATTCCCGGACACTAATCATGAAGAACCACTCACAACACAACACATTGGCAGTAGTAGTAGCAATGTAAAGGCCTTGAGTCAGGGAGCGTGCCATTACTTAAGGCTATTATTTTTACATCATTCACCAAATACATCATCATTTTATATATGTTTAACACTAATATGTATCATCTGGTATAGTTATTTCCACTGTCATTTCATTCACTCCAACTGGGGCGCCCCCTGACTCTGACATGTCTTAGGATGAGGAAGATGAAGCTTGGAATTCTGGGTCATATTCACCTGCAGCTACTGTATCAGTCTTAGACATATCAGATGCAAAAATATTTTATGAATCAAATCCTTTGTGGCAAATATCAGTCAATTTATTGAGTGTATGGGCAGATATATCCATGACCCAGTGGCATTTCATTTTCTTGGTTTAAGGAAATATTGGTATTGGGGGTTCGAAACAGATACATATCGGCTGGCATCAAGCTCTTATTTCATTCCATTTGACTATGCTAAAAGAAGAAAATCCAGTTCAGACGATGAAACTGGTTGATTATATAGACTCTAGATTGATGAGATGATATTTGTATTTGACAGAGTAATAGTTCAGCTTCTCGTGCTCCACAAAATAATACTCCATGTCCAACGGTCTTCGTGGCTAACCTTGGACCCGCCTGTACGGAGCAAGAGCTAACTCAAGTCTTCTCGAGGTTTGGATTTGGAATTCTATTTTTTTCTTGATGTTTTCCCTTTTCTTTTCATTTAGATAAATAAAATGTCATATACTTTTGGATGATTTTTTTTGGTTTTATCAGATGTCGTGGATTTTTGAAGCTGAAGATACAGAGCACTTATGGATCACCTGTTGCATTTGTCGACTTCCAGGTACTTCTATTGCCATCATGAATGAAAATATCAACACCAATATTGGACATATAAGACAATGTATATTAGTGTCGGATATATTAAAAAAAATTCTAAGAATAGTGTCCTTTCAGGCAAATTTCGATATATGGGTATATCAGCTAATGTTTTAAAAAATGGACGATATATCGCAATATATTGTGATTTAGCCGCTGTATTGGGAAATATCGGTATCGAGGGGTCGATATCTATATATATCGACTGGTATTTTTATTTATGATTGCCTGCCAATGTCTTCGTATTCATATATCTGTGTATCTTTTGCCATGAAGGCCCCTCGTGTCATGCATGTGGTGCTCGAATTCAGAGGTGATAAAAAGATCCAAACACGTCGTTGTATGACATCCCCGGACATGAATTTATCGAATTTTATCCACTTTGACAGGATTTGGGTAAAACCGAAAATTTATAGTTGTGTTTGGGTTTAAGTGATCACAAAATAAAGAAATAGTTAATATATCAAAGATAATTATATATCTCTAAAAATATCATCTGAGCTCATGATATTTTTTCAGATCTAGGATGTGATATGGTTCCAGAAGATACCCAAATATGGACAGTTTCAATAAAATTTCATTCTTGAATGAAAATACAGTTTTGGATTTATTTCATCTGGCAATCCACTGAGATGTGAACCTTAGTAAGCCCACCCCGAGATGAGTGTGCCCTCTTATTTTGACTTCCACACAGCCTCTCTAAATAAACTCTGCTGTAAATTTAACCTTCATGTTTTATTATATTTCATATGATATAGGTCCTAGTCTCCCTGTGACACATATTTGATGGGTTCCTCATCGCTCTGTGACCCTTACATATTTTATACGATGTATCGGTATCTTGCTAAGAATAATGGCCACTGTGGTTGTTATAGGATACGGCGAGTTCCACCGAAGCCCTAGCTCAACTGCAAGGAGCAGTTCTCTACTCGTCTCCGGGAGGGGAAGGCATGCGCTTGGAGTATCCTTTCGAAGCCGCCGTCTTGATTCCTCTGCTATCTTCTACCATTCGTATAGAAATGTTTTGCTTAATTCTACTCAGATATGCGAAATCGAGGATGGGAATGCGCCGGAAGCCCAAGTGAGTCGACCGAACCCGGGCAAGCTCGGGGAGGGATAGGAGACAGTGGCGTGCCCATTGACACTGGGAAATTGCTTGTTTTCAGATTCAAAGCATCGGCTATTGCTAGTTTGGGAGTGCATTAAACTACCGCTTGTATGCTCTTAATACGTTTCAACTGCTGCTGTCAAAAACACTGGTTTTTAATAGACACTCGTTAACAATATCTTGTCTATTTAGGGAGTTACGTGTGACTTGAAATTCTCTAATCGATTTGCAGAGGCAAAGCTAGCTAGCTCAGTTCGTGTCCAATCTTTATAGATTTGTGCTTAGTTGGGAGTTTGAAAAACAAGCACCGGAGAAAAGTAGTGTTTACGTGGCCCCACTCATTTTACATTTTTAATAATATAATATCTTATTAATTATAATTTATACAGGAGGAGGAGTAGATCAATTGGTGATCGTTATGTCATTTATAGTTTTATTCGTTAAATTTATATAAAATAGCTAAATGAATAAGCATTGTATTATTTAAAGTTAGGATAAAGTCAAATTAATCACAATTTAAAAAAAAAAAGAAGAGAGAGAATGAGGTTTTTTTATTTCTTTCAACATTTCTAAGAGGACCCGGAACGACGTCGTTTTCAAAAGGTATTTCGAGCATAAAATTAGAATGCGTGTTTTAGAAAGCAACCTATTTATTTTAATAGACTTTTTTTATTTAATTTATGCATAAAATTACCTACTAAGCGTGACATTATCACTACCTACAATCTTCGAAAGGGCAAAACCGGCAATCCGACCAAAGTAGTGATTTGCGGATTACAGGAAGTCCTCACAAGGGCATCCGTCCACCCACCGACCACCGACCCACTAAAAAATAAGTAAATAATAAATAAATAATTCCATCTAATATAGTATATTTACCCCCGCTAACTTTATCATAATCCTTTAAAATTAAAAAAAAATCTATGATACTTATCAAAAAAAAAAAAAAAACAGTTATAATCATATAAAAAATATAAAAAACTAATAAATATAGTATAGTATTTTAATATTAATCTTTTTATATTATAATAATTATTTATAAATACATTATTACCCCTAACCTCCCTATCAAATTTACAAATTCTTTATTCAATCTTTTTCTAATGGCCTTTCCCTCGTTTGCCCCACCCACGAAGATTTGTTTTCCATTTCTCTTTTCGTCGCCTGCCCGCTTTAATTATTTATTTCTCTCTCAGTGGCGTTTCATCGAACAGATAGATGGTCCTCACAAGCGAAAGCATCTACGCCTCCAAGCTGTTCTTCTTTCGACATGACGTCCAGTAAGGTAAACCCTTAACCATGTCGGCGGAACTTAATTTATTGTCGCCTCTCTGTCTCTCTCCCCCACATCATTACTTCTCGTATATAATCCAACGGGAGCGACCGCATCGCCGAACAAGCTAACTAGCAGCAAACCCAGAACTCCGGTGACCTAACCCTGAGGAAATTTGGGTAGCAGAAGGAAGAGAAAATCAAAGATGGAGGGCGCATCGTCGAAGAAGACAGACAGAGAGAGCGTAGGGCAGAGCGGGAAGAGATACAAAGGGATAAGGATGAGGAAATGGGGGAAGTGGGTGGCGGAGATAAGGGAGCCGAACAAGCGGTCGAGGATTTGGCTGGGCTCGTACTCGACGCCCGTGGCGGCGGCGAGGGCTTACGATACGGCGGTGTACTACCTGAGGGGTCCGGCCGCGCGGCGTAATTTCCCGGACCTGCTGCTCGGTGAAGCTAGGCTGAGCGATTTATCGACGATGTCGATAAGGAAGAAGGCGATAGAGGTGGCATCTAGAGTTGATGCTCTTGAGATGAGTAGTTGCGGTAATTTGTTTGAAGAGAAGCCTGATTTAAACAAGAAACCGGAGCGTGAAGATTCAGAGTTGGATGAGTAGCAGAAAGAGACAAAATCCCACTTTTCTCTCTCTCCTAGACGAGGACGAAGTGAGGTTGCTCATGATGATTCTGATGCTGAAGAAACCATTATTGAAGATTGACGCTGTCATATTACGAGGGGATTTGTTCCTTTTGCTTCCGTTTTTACTGCTGTTTGAAGTCATACTTTCAATTTCATGAAGATGGCGGTGGAAAATTTCGGGGGTTGTTAAAGGGATCTGTCTTGTAACTGTGTGATCTTCTGCATTAATCTGAGCTACCTTTTTTATCTTCTGCTTCTCCTCTCTGTTCTTCCTTCATGCTATTCTGTTTTCTGTTCAAACTCCTTTGATATCCGGTCTGTGTAGAAGCCTATCGACTGTTAGATTATATTCCTCTTCCGATTGTGGAGACGGAGAAGGAGAAAAAGTGAAATGGACAAGAAGATGAGGGGAACTCTTATGCTACTCCTGCATATGGAGTTCTCTTGTTTCTCCGAATGATTAAGATTGATGCTCTGCTTATTTGTAGAAAAATATTTATCTTGTCTTACAATTTTATAAAAAAATATTTTGTAAGAAAATAATTTTTCATATAAATATTTTCTAACATTTGGCATTTGAAAATAAAGAATATCACACAAATTCATCAATGATATTTGAAAATACAAATTCATGCTCTAACTAGTTTTCTCTACGTTTTCTCTTTACCTTTTAAAGAGCTCCATCCTTCTACCTTCGTTGGAAACGTCAGTGAGTTGAAGAAGGAGACTCGATCGAATTCGGCAATTTAAGTGGCTCGAGAGGAAAGATTGACGTGAAGATCGGAAGGTGTCCGGTTCCGTTGTCGCGGGCAAATCCAAGGAGTTCCTTGGTAGGGATCACAAGTCGGGAGTAAGTCG
>JAOVVI020010261.1:0-13166 GCA_028571085.2 Nepenthes alata
TAAGGTTAAAATGAACTCCGGTTTTGAAAAGAGCTCCGTCCATTGTGAATTTAATTCTGTGAACAACGTACTCCGTCAAAACAGTACTTCGGTTTTGAAGAAAAGGAACGCCGGCTTTATGTCTTTGACGACGGCTTTTATTGGTGGGTAAAAGTCGGGACGTCACATAAATTCTTATAAAATTTATTTACAGAATCACAGAGAACAGACAAATATACATTTTTTCATACTTTTATTTTAAAAATTTATCTGGGATGAGTATTAGAACAATAATACTCGAAAAGAATGAAAATAGAAAGCAACAAAGGAAGGAGGGAGTAAAAAATACACTTGTCTTCACCTGATATATCAAAATTCTTAGTCCGAACATTTTTAATTGAGCTTCCCGAAGCTTTCTCACCTTTTCTCTCTCTTATCCCATCTCTCTTGGCCCTTCTCTCTCTGTTTTCCACTCTCACTTTCTCCTCCACCGCTTAGAATGTAGTGGAGTGTTTCCTCGGATGACTTTTAAAAAATATTGGAGCTTGAGTGCTGGTCAGGCGCAGGGCAGGCACCGAGCTACTGAAATTCTACCTACTAGGGGACTCCCTCGGGTGTGCTTTGGGTGTGCCCGTTCTCGTTTTGGCGCCAACCCAAGGGTTGAGTGCAATACACATCTGGTTTGTAATTGTAAGGATCAAGATTTCATAAATCATAATTTGGTAAGCTAAGCTAATATATGTAAAAATTATGATCAATGAACGGTAAAAACTCAGAAACCAGGAACTTACCCCAAAATGCGATAAAAATTTACTTGATGAAACGAATTTCAATTCCGGTTAATAAAAGATATAACCAATGATATGGAACTAATTTAGTTAACAAATTCTCAAATCAATTAATAATCAAATAAATATTTATTGACAACAAGAGAGACCGATCGCCAAATTATCACCCGACTAGTAACAAAACTTGGTCTGATTGATTAAATATAGCTCAAATCAAACAAGAATCAAATCGCTAGATTCAGTTTGTAACTGAACAAGTTTAGATTGATTAAATTAGTTGTTCAGCGGACCCAAAAGCTACCAAATCTCCTAAAAAACAACATAACTAAAATTTATAATCAAAATTATAATTAGAAAGATCTGATAGCGGCCATCTAAAATTTTAATACACTTAGAAAAATTAGACGAAGTAGGAAACTTAAGGGGGCCAGCAAACATAATAAAATTAAAATAATTCTAATAAACCATTAATAATTAAATTTTAATTCTTATAGTTGGACACATGTCACCTCCTCATGATCCAACACTTAGTAAATTTTAGTAGAGGAAAGGTGCAAGGTGCCGGTTTTCTTGATGTGGTAAAATTGAAAGGTGAGATTCTGGATTTTAAAATATAGTAATTAAAAGGTAATTAAGTTAAAATAGGTGAATTGATATCAAAGGGTATGGGAGGAATCGGTTTGAAAATCCCAAATATTCAGAATTGGTAAAACCGGGAACTGAAGTTGTAAACCATAAAATGTTAATCCATAAATAAGATTTTGAGTTTTAAATTATGATAATCATGGCTTATTAAGGTTATATATTTAATATTTGGGTCCAAGGATGTGGAAAATTGGGTTATAATGGTCGACACGGGTCCCAGACGGCGCGTGTGTGAAGTTGGCTCGCGGCTGGCTTGCTGCAGGCCTGACCCGCGCTCACCGTGGGCTTGAGCCCCTAGCGAGCAGCAATTCTAGCATGCTGGCACCCAAAGAAGTCTCGCTGCACGCTCGAGCTCCAGCCTATTATAAAGTTGCATTGGGTTTTCCTTCTGCGTTATTTCTGTGGGGAAAGAGAGAAAGAAGAGAGAGATAGCACGAAGGGGAAGAGGAAAATGGAGGAATCTAAGGCTCCCGAGTCAAATTTCGAGTTTCATTTAGTTAGAAAGGCGATAGATCGTGTTAAGGCAAGTGCAATCATACCCTCCTCTTTCATTTTCTTACACTTTTGTCTTATTTTCTTCAAGTATTCTCATTCTAATACCCGATTAAGTTTATATTTTATTGTTCCCAAACCCAAGCATGAGTATATGTAACGTTTGTCCCCAAAATTGTAGATTTGATAAGTTTTCGGACAAGGAAAACCCTAACCCACACTTCCAGATATGTTACCCACGAAATGTTGGGGCTTTTGCTTAATTAGGGGTTAGAATATGTTACCAACAACTTGGACATGTTAATTTATTGATTGGGTATCCGAATTTGAAGTTTTATGTGAAATGTTGCTCGAGGAGGCCCTAACCCACGCCCGGACCCCGCTTAATGGATTAAACTAAGTTTGATGCATAAATTGACTTAGGATTATGTTTACCCATGCCTTGAATTTGATGATGTATTCGTTGGATGCCTGAAATTCCAAGAATTATTCGATATGTGTATTCGAACACTATTCACATGACTGTTCACACGGGTACTGTTCACTCGAGGATATTGAACAGCATGTTGCATATTTTTCCTATGTTTAACTAATAATTAAGTGATATGTATATTTGTATAAGTTCAATCGAATAATCTGGAAGTTTCGGCATGTTTGATTGTAAAGGAAATTCGTATCTGAATGCCTTTCAAGTCCAATTTCTTTTTGATGGTAAGAATTCTAAATTTTAGCTATGCATATGATATTCGTACATAAGTTAAGTCATGAAAGGACTTAAATCCGAAAGCAAGATAAAAAGAATACGCATATTTGGAGAAAATTTTCATAATTTAAGTATATGATGGATTTGTTCTCCTAGATGGAGATATTTGTAAAGATATTTGGTGGATCTTACCTCAAAAGAATAAGAAATCAAGAAGTTAGGACTATGGATTCATGTTTGAAGGGTAATATCCTTAGACATGCCACTAGTATGACAATGGAGACTCAAGGATTTGTCCTGGCCGCATATTGTAGCAAGTGATACTCTCGACATGCCGTAGGACTTTATAGTGGTAATCGAGGATAAATCTGTCCATAGATTAATATGTAGTCCGCCTTCCTTGGGATGTTACTATGGAGGATAAGAACAACAATTATGACCATCTTCCCTCGGGATGTAAATAAGGAGGAACTAAGAACAAGGCCTTAGATTGTGTGGAGTGAACACAGTCTATCCTCGATTATTCACTCCCTTGATTGGTAAGGTCTACTAGCCCGGGTCCACAAAGATGAATAGTTATATTTAATTTACATCCTAATGAAAATAAGAACAAAAGAAAGAAGTAAATTGCACCCCAAGCATGTCTAAGGAAGTTCTGTTTATGCATCTATTTCATGTTCATATATCTTACTTCTATTTAATTTTGTTATTAATTTTTATTTTATTATTATGATGTACTTGTTGAGCTATTATCTCACTCTTACTTCTTCTTCCTTCTAGATGTGTGCCATGAGTTGACGACCGATTAGATAGAGCAAGGAGATGGGATTTTCCCACGCCCGGACCCCGCTTAATGGATTAAACTAAGTTTGATGCATAAATTGACTTAGGATTATGTTTACCCATTCCTTGAATTTGATGATGTATTCGTTGGATGCCTGAAATTCTAAGAATTATTCGATATGTGTATTCGAACACTATTCATATGTACTGTTCACACGGGTACTGTTCACTCGAGTATATTGAACACTATGTTGCATAATTTTCCTATGTTTAACTAATAATTAAGTGATATGTATATTTGCATAAGTTCAATTGAATAATCTTGAAGTTTCTGCATGTTTGATTGTGAAGGAAATTTGTATCTGAATGCCTTTGAAGTCAAATTGCTTTTTGATGGTAAAAATTCTAAATTTTAGCTATGCATATGATATTCTTACATAAGTTAAGTCATCAAAGGACTTAAATCCAAAAGCAAGATAAAAAGCATACAAATATTTGGAGAAAAATTTCATAATTTAAGTATATGATGAATTTGTTCTCCTAGATGGAGATATTTGTAAAGATATTTGGTGGATCTTCCCTCAAAAGAATAAGAAATCATGAAGTTAGGACTATGGATTCATGTTTGAAGGGTAATATCGTTAGACATGCCACTAGTATGGCAATGGAGACTCAAGGATTTGTCCTGTCCGCATAATGTAGCAAGTGATACTCTCGACATGCCTTAGGACTTTATAATGGTAATCGAGGATAACTCCATCCATAGAGTAATATGTAGTCCGCCTTCCTTGGGATGTTACTATGGAGGATAAGAACAACAATTATGACCATCTGCCCTCGGGATGTAAATAAGGAGGAACTAAGAACAAGGCCTTAGATTGTGTGGAGTGAACACAGTCTATCCTCGATTATTCACTCCCTTGATTGGTAAGGTCTACTAGCCCGAGTCCACAAATATGAATAATTATATTTAATTTACATCCTAAAGAAAATAAGAACAAAAGAAAGAAGTAAATTACACCCCAAGCATGTCTAAGGAAGTTCTCTTTATGCATCTATTTCATGTTCATATATATTTCTTCTATTTAATTTTGTTATAATTTTTTATTTTATTATTATGATGTACTTGTTGAGCTATTAGCTCACTCTTACTTCTTCTTCCTTCTAGATGAGAGCCATGAGTTGACGACCGATTAGATAGAGCAAGGAGATGAGATTTTTGCTAGAGGAGATTTGCTGGACTTCAGAGGCTTAGAATTTTGGATATGTTTAATGTATCTAAATGTAAACAGTCAAGTTAGATTAATACTATATATTTGTTGTGGCATAATGTTTATTATTATGGATTGTTGTTATGCTTCCGCAGGTTGTTTATGGATCTAGTTCTGCTGTCACATTCATTTAGATTTTGGATTTGTTTAGGCCTAGATGACATCTCTGTTTTGATCCAACGAAGTAGCTAAGGAGTACTATGTTTGAGCCAAGGATGATATGGCATTTGTTGATCTTGTGTTTGTATTGTGATTGAATATTAAAGTCTTCGTATTTATATCCTTGTGCAAGGTTGTTTATACTGGTTTTCTTGTATATTTTTGTCCACTTTTAGAGAAAATTCTATCAGTTTTTCTATAGAAATATTTATGTTATTTGAATTATGGGCATTAGTTTTATATGATTATTGACGGAGGTTATTAGAGAAAAATAATATGTTCTGTCACAGATAGTATTAGAGAAAGTGATGCCTTATGATTGATCGATCTTAGAGCAGAAGCTTAGGTTTAAGTTTAAGTTGAAGTGGGTTAAGGGTATTTAGGAATAGATAGGATATTTAGGAGCTAGCCCCTAGGTTTAATCCTAAATTGTATTGATTTATCGTTAACCCCTTCCTCTAATCTGATTATTTGAGGTCAACTAATATTATGATGTTTTTAGTTATAGGATACAATATGGCTAGTAGAACAGGAAGAAGAAACACTTGTGAAGGTGGTAGTACTCCTCAAGATCAAAACGCTGAATATCTAAATTTGTTGGGGAGGATGACACGTATGGATTGAATTAGTTGGCTCCTCGGTATGCCAATGAGAATCTTGATGTTGTTAAGTATTTCGGTCCTAAGATTTTTGGTTATGACCTAAAGTTGTGTGAATTTTTGGATGATTGTTACAATTGTAATTTCTGAGCCAGCTGTAATTTGAGGATTTGTGGGCTTTGCGTTCGTGGTATGGATATTTTGGGACTTTTGTTATAGCTGGTGAATAATATAAGTGTTCTATATGAACCAATGGATGTAAGTCGTAAGAAGATCTTGAATCAGTAAATAAATGATAAGTTAGAATAGTGGGAGTGTGCGTGGGCTCACAAGTTTCATAGGTCTCAGGATGTGATTGAGGCTTAAAGTGAATGATCATGCATTTCAAGGATATGTAGATATTTGCTGTGTAAGATCCCGATCCCAAAAAAATGATAAATGCGGAGTAATTAAGTTGGATCGGCATAATTTTTTGAACACGGCCGCCTGATGGCTGCTTGAGGTGAGACAGGGGCAGTGGTAGCATACGAAGCTGGTGATCGAGTGCCAACCAACGTAGAAAAATGTGAGAGGGGGTGCTCGAGCACTGTTCGACTGGCGCTTGAGCGCCAGTTGTGTGACCCGCACGTGATCTCTTTCCTTCGTGTTTTTAAGTGGGATTTGGGGCTCATTTGGGTTGTGGAATGCACGAGAGTAGAACAAAGGAGAGAAAGAAGAAGGAGAGGAAAGGAAAAAAAGGAAAAAAAATGTTCCGTCCAAACCTAATCAGAGTAAGAATAACGGTAAATCTAGTTCTGGCATGTGTGCTTCAGACGTTATTTACTATTTTTATAATATTTTAATATCTCTAAATTTGTGTTTATACTCTAAATTTATATTTTTGTCTATTCACTGTAAATAAAGCATATTTCTCCTGATTAAATGAACAGATTTCATGTTTATCTACATGTATGACAATATATGGCATCAATTTTATGAAAAATCATGTATTTGGTGTCCGATTATTGTCTAGAAAATTTTCCCAAAACCCTAGCTCAAAAATGAGATCAAATCTTGAATTTAATCCCTGTTATGTATATGTTTTATGAATTATAGTTTCAATTTTATGATTAAGTATGTGTTTGGTATCCGTTTTATATCTGTAATATTTATCAAAACCCTAAGCATGAAAATGAGGGGATTTTGATGTTTAAATTCCATAAATCTTGATATGTAAAGGCTTATTTGTAAAAAGGTAATGTTCATGCTGTGATTTATAACTGAAAAATTTACATGGAACTGTATTATCGAGCTAAAGAAGCCTTCTGAAATCGTCTAAAGGAGTAATTGAATGAAACTTGACCTTGGCCTTGAAATATGATGAATTTTGATTATATAATTTTTAACAAATGCATTTAATTGAATTAATTAGTAAGAAAATCTGACCTAGAACTATCGTATAGTTAGATAAAGTTCTCCGACATGCCTTAGAACGTTATGGTAGTAATTGAGGATAACTATAAAACCATCGGACTATCGAACCATCAAATTGAGATATATACTATCGAACCACCGGCCTTTGATTGTGTGGATTGACTACAATTTGTCCTCGATTATTCATCCCATCATCTAGTGGAGTATACTAGTTAGGTCCCAAGGATATCAAACTAGAATTTTGAAGAACAAATGAGATTTGGAACTGTTTTATGAACTCTGATGCATGTTTAAATAACATTATGATTTATCTCTATTTCCATGAATGCTTCTGTTTTTCTGATGTCATCGTAGTTTTTTATTATAATGAATATATATTTTGTATGAAAGCATGAATTATGATTATGGAGACCTATTATATGGAAATTATGCTTTTCTCATGATTTATGTATATGTTACTGTACCCTAGCATTTCTACGAGCTTCTGCGCTTATGTTCCGCTTGAAAGTATTATATTCTGCATGTTTTGGTACCTTGTTGGGTTTGGGCTCACTGTTTTATTTTTTTCCCCACCAGATTAAGTTTTAGAGATGATACCAAATTAACAAAAGTGATTAGAGCATAGCAAGGAGCTGGATGGAGTCTCGGAGCCCTTGAAGACTTGGGATTTTTGGTTATTGTTAATGTAAATGTTTAAATTGTGGGTGAAATTATGTATTAATAGTTGTGACACATTTTGTATACTGTTAGAACTGTATTATGCTTCCGTAGGTTTCTATTATAGATATAGTTGCTTCCGTTATTCTGTTTCCTTGGATTACGTATAGGTCCTAGACGGCATCTCTCATCTAAAATTTGGTATAGTAGATAGGGTTATTGAATTAAAGTCATGGATGGTATTTGTGGTCCTGTATACGTATGTTATAGGATGTAGATTATGATATTTTGATAGTTGTGTGCATGTACCGATTGTGTTATACAGGTTTCATTCAGGTTTATATTTCACTTTAGCTCCATTTCAAGGGAGACTCTGCCTGTTTTTTCTTAGAACCTTAAGTTGAGATTTTAGGCTTTAATTTCTGTATCTATATTGACAGAATAATTTGAGGACAAAAAATATCTATTTCATCACAATTGGTATCAGAGAAAACGAGATACCTTAGGAATGATCTGAATCGTATGCAGAAGCTTAGGAAACGATTATGACTGATCGAGTAAATAGGTATAGGCATAGGATGAACTAAGTCTTAGTTATTCTGGTTTGTCTAAGTTGAAAAATGGACTTGAACCAGGACTTAGTGATTAGGTTAATCGATATTGAGTGTATGCTAGGCCTAGACCGATCAATGTAGGTTTAAGGATTCAGGTCAAATTGTTCTATGTTGAGGTGAGATGAAGTAGTTAGGATTAGAGGGAATGTTTCAGTTTTGGCCTTAAGGGTTTAAATTTCGAAATGCATCGGTCCTAACCCCTCCCTCTAACCTGATTATTTGAGGTTAGTAATCTTGAGATGTTTGTGGATGTAGGAAATAACACGACCTTTGGACAAAGGCTTTCCTCGGGGTGTTGGTCGACCACGAGAATGAGGAGAAGAAATTGAAGGTACATTAAGGATCTAAACTTAAATCAATGACGAGCTAGTGTTGAATATGATAGTATCCAGTTGAGGTCCAATTAGTTAGACTTGTTTAAGTTAAAATCTGATTAGCCTTGGATTGAAATTCTAAGGTTAGTACGTTACTAGTACAATGCTAAGAAGAGATGTTAAAGTTGATGATCAAATATAATGGAAAAGGTAGAATTAGTGGCTTGAGAATAAGGTATAAATCCTGAAGACTTCAAAGATATTGGTAGTGTTGTAGTGATCTGATGTATGAAGGAGACAAGTTGATGTTGTCTCATAAGAGATTGAAAGGGAAGTCTGGGTGAGTGGTTGACATGAAAAGAATTATGGGACTTGGAGATAAAGAAATGTTGTAGCATAAGTTGTGGATGCTTTATGAATGAATATTTTGTTTTGAAGGGGTCTTTGGAGTGTGCTTTATCAGGGGGTAGTTTAATCATACAATTTGGAATAACTTGTGCTTCCTCTGGTTAGATAGAAAGGGAGTCCGGTACCTAAAATTGAGGTTTCACGGTGATGGTATAAAAACTGAGGTAATGACTGTCGTGGTGAAAAGGTTACTTTTGTAACTTATAAATTAGAAGAAGAAGCTGATGATTGGAGGGAAAGAGCCTTCATACAGCTTAGGCAAGGAAATCGCACCAGCGATTACACTCAATGTCTTTATCTAGCCTTAAGCCAAAGTAGTCAGTAGTCATTGTTCCTTAGTGCAGAGTATGGTGCGAGATTCATCGAATTATGTCGCTATGCACTTTTTACTGGAGGAGATGAACTGAGGATGGCCCAGAAATTCTTGCAAGGGTTAAAAGATGAGATTAGGAGTCAACTAGTGACTCAGGAGTTTCAAACTTATGCTAGAATCTTGAATAAGGCTTTGATATATGAGAAAGAGCTTGAGATTCAGAAGTCTTTGAAAAAAAGGGCGGCTAGCCACATAATTTGCAGCTTAGGATTGAATGTAGAACCATCTGAGCCATCTAAGAAAGCAAAGATGGTAAATGCCGGGAAGAGCATCACTCAAATTCAATCAGTGACTTGATCTCAGGCGTCAGCGGTCAATTGTACTTTTTGTGGGAAAAAGCATGCAGGACATTCCTGTCGCAAGGCAAGGGGGCTTGTTTTAAATAAAGACAACAAGGTCACCAGATTAAAGACTCTCCATATTCTCAGAGGCTAGAAACAAAGAAGCCCACTATTTTGGCTAAGGCTTTTGCAATGATAGTTCAAGACACTGAAACACCTCAAAAGGTGGTTGGAGGTATTTTCTTAATTATGGAATTTGGATTTATATTTTAATTGATTTCAAAGTTGTGTGTTCTTTAAATTCTTCATGAATTGCATGATATGTCATGATCCCTCATAAATTCTAGAATTGTTTAATAACTGTACTTATGAGTTCTTTTATGGATTTTGTGAATTTTGGAAATTGTGGCAAGTAATTACATGAGTGTTCAACTAGAAGAAGGAATGTTTGATTTGTTTGGTCGGTTTGGCAAAAAGTAGAACTGATGATTTAGAATCAATTTTTCAGTGATGCGAATCCTTTTAGAGTTGAAATGATACTCAAGGATGTCGGCATAAATTGTAATTTAGAAGATGCAGTACCCTGTAATTTGGTTGTGAATTTTGCGTAAGAGGTAAAGGCCAATCGAATCAAGGATATGTGCTAAGCTTAATTAGAAAATGAGGATACCCTTTTGAAGTTGATAGATGACAAGTCAAGAATCTAACTATAAAAATTTTGAGGATATAGGTATTTAAAGAGAAGGACCAAGCCGTAGTTTAAAATTAGTTTCACCTGTAATTGAGGTTTTGTGATGAGGTTTTTACCTTGAGGATTTATGGATGATACCTTGGGAGAAAATAATGACTTGAGAATCCAAGTGCTAAGGGCTGTAATAGGTGGATCTCGGTATAATTCGAGGAAGGTGGATGTCAAGATTGATAGTTGATACCAGAAGTCTCCACTTGAGAAATTATAGAATTGTTTTGGAGATAATTTTGATCTAATAATCTCAAGGATTTCAAGTAGTCATGTTATGAGGAAGAGGTAAACTTGATATTAAGGAAACCCAAGGATTATATTTTCCTGTATCACTTGTGGATCGATGTCACTGGGCTAAGCGAAAGAGGAATTCCTAGTTAGGAATTGTTCTTCTATTGATTGAAATTAGCAATTGAAATTATTTATTTGGGAACTTGTGGGTATCGCCTTGGGAGATAGCTTGTCTGATCAATGATGGGTCTAAATGGGTTATGTCATGACAGAAGTGGACCTTATTATTTTGTAAGTGAAGGAGCCTATCTAAGGATCATATAAAAAGATTATATGGATGAATTTTGGTATCTTACGAAAAAATGAGCTTCAGTACGGGTAGTGCATGTCAAGGGTTTATAGATTGGGCATGCTTTTAGTATCTCGCAAGAAATGAGAACGACAATTATGGCTAATGGGAGGTTCTGAGTTAAGAACATAATAATTAGAAGGTAATTAAGTCAATATTAGTGAATTGTGGTCAAAAGGTACAGGAGGAATCGAATTGAAAAGCTCAAATAGCCGGAATGGGTAAATCGGGAGCGGAAATTGTAAGCCGTGAAATATTAATTCGTAAATATGATTTTGGGTTTTAAATTATGATAATCATGACTTATTAAGATTATATAATAAAAAGTAAGGTCCAAGGATGTGAAAGATTGGGTTAGAATGGTCAAAAAGAGTCTCAAACGGCAAAAAACATGAAGTAGGCTTGCTGCGGGCCTGACCCGTGCCTTCTGTGGGCTCGAGCCCATGGAGAGCAAAGAATCCAGATTGTCTGTACTCGCCGCGCACTGGCCGTGCACTCAAGCCGGCCTGGGCAGTAAGGCTGCGCTCACCGTGCGCGCTCGAGCTCCAGCCCGTTTTAAAGTCGCATGCTACTTCACGATTTTTATTTTCTCCATGAACCAAACCCTTCTAGAGAGAGAGAATGCCAATTCTAGAGAGAGGAAGAAGGAGATTGAGCCCGTGGAGTCCAAATCCGTCCGAGAGCTAGTTATAAAAGTGGTAATCCGGATCGAGGCAAGTGTTCTCATACTCACTAACTTTTCTCTTTCGATGTTTTTCGTTTATCACTGGGTATTTTTGTGTCAATACCCACCCCAACCTTGGAAAATGTATTACTCATGACTTGAGACCAAGGACTTCGTAGTTTATTTTTCGATTTCCTCACCGATCCGGTCGATGGAGTTCCACCAAACCCTAGCCTACGGGAATTGGGGCTTTTCCGTTTCTGCACCATATCTTGTAAATTTAACCCCAAAGTGTGAATCACCACATCCCAAATGTGTATATAAGTCTGCCGCGCGATCGATCTCACACGTTTTGACCCGTTTGCGGCGTCTAAGCCCTCTAAAATGCCACTATCACTGTTTATCCGAGATGAAATGGGAAAATTGCATGCTTCTACCTTCGTATTATGTTGAATCAACCTCAAAACATGAATCACCACATCCTAATTATACATATGAATCAACTGGACGTCCGATCTCACAGGTATCGACCCGTTCGCGGCGTCCGGATGCTCTAAAATACCCTTGGCACTGTTCATCTGAGTTTGAATGGAACATTTACATGCTTTGCCCCATTTAATTGTTATGAAAATTATGTCTAATTGTTTAAATGTAAATGTAAGCTTCGAAATATATATTTTTGCTTCGTTCACAAGGAAATGCATTTTGGAGGACCCCAAAGTGTAAATCTGCTTGCTCTACATCTATTTAATTGTGATGAAACGTATGATTAAATATTTATATTAAATTGTAAGCCCATAAAATGTGTATTTGTACAATAGAAGCAAGGGAAGTGTCCCGGGGGCTTCTAGATGATATTTGACCATCAAAGGTAAGAAATTCCAAACTCTCTTATGAATGTGGATTGAATTGCTAAAAGGGATTAAGTCCCACAGAAAGATAAAAACTGAGCAATTAAATGGAGGGAATCCACCAAAGTATAATATGTGATGGATTTGATCTCTCGGATGGAGATAAGGATGAGAATGTGATTTCCCGATTGGAAACTGTAATGTACTTGTGGTGGATCTTCCCTCAAGGAAGGATTAATCCTGAAACTAGGACCATGGTTCATAGGGGTGGTATTCTTTGGTTTGCTATGTCTATCACGGTGTGAACCCAAGGAATACTTGGCCATGTATTCTTGCCACTCGTGAAAGCGGGTGATGTTCGTGGTACACTTTAGGATACTACTGTGGAAGAAAGAGGATTTTCCTGGTCCCTAGGGGATATGGGGCGAGTTGAAATGGCCGAGTGCTGCAGACCTAAAATGTAGCGGACTTTAGAATGTGTGGCAGACACATTGTGACAACCCAGATTCTAAAATATAGAAAATCGTAATAACTATGCCAAGGGATCCGGTCCATGTGGCAGACACATGGGTCAGCGCTCGGATTTTATGAAGGAAAGCGTAATCCGGTCAATGCATGTTGACTGAAAAACATTAAGAGACCGGAGTGGCTATGAAGCCGGAGTGCTTTCCCCAAAATAAGGACGACATGATCTCAAAAAGGCACTCCGTCCTTGGATACTCCGGCATCCGTTAATTAAAAAGAAGTCCGGCTAGTGTTATAAGGAGATGGACGAACTGTTGACCAAAAAGTTGACCGGATAAATAAAGAGTAAAACCTTAGGATTCAACTAGGCGGCGACCAAATGGAG